>QLPN01000478.1:7519-20957 GCA_003314395.1 Albatrellus ellisii
GACATTGACAAGGTCTGTTGTAACTTCTGTATAATGACACAGATAAATATTTGATTATGTCTCATTCAGTCAATGTTGCAACACAACAGGTCTATGGTTTACAGCTGGAGAGGCAATTGGAATTGGTCTGTAAATTGGACTGGGTCTGTAGATAGATAGAGTATTTTTTCCTTTTATTTTCTATTGCAACAACCTACATATACTTTCACAGATGATGTCCAATAACTTGGTGTTGCAACACAACAAGTCTTTACACTAGGGACAGGGACAGGGAAAGGACAGGGACATTGGTGAGGAATGTTGCAACTTATTCAACTATGTCTGATTCAGTTTATGTTGCAATGTAATAGGTCTTTACTTTATAGCTAGAGAGGCAATTGGAATTGGTCTGTAGATAGATAGAGTACTATTTCCTTTTATTTTCTGTTGCAGTATACCTTCACAGGTAATGTCCTATTGCTCCATGCTGCAATGCAACAGGGTTCCTAGGGAGGATCACCCTTGAATGTGATGTATCCTGAGGTTTTACAAAATGTTTTACCAGGGCCTTGGTGAGCTTTGTCGCTAACAGACTATATACTATCTTCTTATTTAATGTGGTGTAGAAGAAGCAGCAGCAACACAAGGAGTGCAGTGTTCAGGCAAGATTGTTTTCTGTATTGGATTGGTAAATTGTACTGTTGAATTGCACTATTATATTGTGCTCATCTATTTTCTCCCATCTTATGTGATGGCACAGGGTTTATGATGGAAGGACAGATAGGATGTGATTGGGATTTGGAAATTGATTTGGAAATTGATTTGGAAATTGGTGTTGGTTTGTGAACTGGGATTGGTATATAAATTGGACATGGATAGAGTAATGTTTCCTTTTATTCTCTGTTGCTACAACTATGCATACTGTCATAGATGATATACTGTTATGATGTAGATTGGAATTGGTCTATAAATGGGTTCTGTTGCAACAAGCTATGTATACTTTCTCAGATGATGTCCTATTAATCCATGTTGCAATGCAACAGGTTTTTACACTAGTGTAAATAAGGCTGAACTCTGGCCCAAAACTGTTTTCCTGATGCATGCATCTCTGAGTATATTTTGAGAATTCACTGATTTGTTTTTCTTGCCAGAAGACGAATCACAGGTCCTACAATAATGCATGACCAGGCTGGAAAACAGATTTAGAGCAATGGGCCCTTGATGATGTCACACTAAATCAATTTTCAACTCCATGGGCTTTTTCAAGCCAGGGTAGTAAGTGCTCACAAAGTTGTGCACATAGCTGACTCCAGCAGAAGACACCCATTCCATGTCTAGGTCACAATGATGATTAACTTGATAACAAGCAAACTACCATGTACAGCACTAATCAAGCCAGTGTTCAGATTAGGCATGGTGCAAGGACATCACCAGTGCATGATAGCGCACTAGGGGCTGTGGTGTTTGGATTGAGTATGGTACATATGATGTCAGCAACTCAGTTGTGGAGTCGATGTGACATGAGATGATAATGGGTGACTTCCTGTGAGCATCTAGACATGCTAGATGGACTCTAGATCCAAATCTTCAAGTCCCACCCGTGAACTTTCAAATTATAGAATTCCCCTTTAAATCATATAAGACATATCAACTCTATATGAATAACAATAGAATTGTGGATTGTTAGACTGCCCCATTTTAAATAATAAACTATGATGATGACAGCCATTTCTTGCTGCAATCTCTGGCCAATGATGATCTCCATGAAGAGTTGTTCAACATGGTGGCATTTATGTGCCAGCAAGAGCAAATGGGCCTTCATTACCACAATGGGTATTGAGTGACTTCCTGTGAGGTTCTAGAAGCATCTGATGGACTCTAGACATAAACGGCCAAGAAGCTGATGGTAGCTGAGGCTTTGTAATCCAGTTTAGAGCCAGAGGGGGTCTCTAAACTTTAAATCCGAGGGGGTGCTGTACCCCCCCCTTCAGATTCTGTGAGCTTGAAATCGGTACTCTAGAGTGTTTTGCCAAGATGCTGAGGCCCAGAATTATGGCTCAATAAATGTCAGCCCTTGCAGAATTCTTTGCTGTGGTGCCATGTACATCACACAATATTGAAATGAATGGTCAAACACTTGCAAAATCACATGTTTGTCCTATGGGGGTGGGGGGGGTAAAAGGTAAGGCAATCACACAAAGGTGTATAAAACAAAGTAACCAATTTTTATGTGCCTAGACCCTGCATCTGCACTGCACCTGTGCTGCAAGATCACATAAGTATGGACCATGCCACACCTGATCTCCAACACACAGTCCCGGCGCACACCTCTTCCAAGCCAATGTACATGCTGTCACTACCCTTGAGCAGTGCCATGGCATGCCCATCACTGCCAAGGCCATCATCATCCTACATGCCTTGTACTTCACTATCCGAACTCAACTATGCATGAGATCTCACTCCAACAAATCTAAATCTTTGTTCTCATTCCTACCACTATCTTATATTATTTGTCATTTACTCTCAAAATTCTGTTGTATATACTTTGACAAATGCAAGATGCTCAAACCTGCTGGAGGTTTGCATATGGCTCAGTAATTTACATGCTCGATAGGTAGGTACATGAGGATGTGGCAGATGCAGCTGCCATGCCTATATGGTGCACATGCATGGGCTGCCAGTGGAGCATCTTGCTCTGCACCAAAAGCAAAAGTGCAGGGGGCGGCACGGGCACAACCTGTGGCTGCAACACCTGCTGCAGTGGCTGTGTGGTGGCCGGGGGATGAATGACTAAGCTCGTATGCATGGAGGGCAGCACCATTGATGTTGCACAGGGATGATGAGTCAGCCACACCAAGTGGGACAGTGGGAGAGTCGCAGTATGGGAATGCAAGTGCACACACACATGGCAGGAGATGCAGCTAGGTAGGCCTAGTGCACCTGCCACATCAAGCGAGTGTCATATAAGACATGGGTGACCTGATTGGGAGACATCAGAGCACAGGATAGATAGTGAATACCAAGTGGCCGAGGATCCACAGCCAAGGATAAATTTGAAGGTTTCAACATCAATGAAGGCCCATTTGCTCTTGCTAGCACACAAATGCTGCCATGTTGAACAACTCCTCTTCATGGAGATCATCATTAGCTAGAGACTGCAGCAAGAAATGGCTGTCATCATCATGGTGTATTATTTCAAATGAGGTAGTCTAACAATCTAGAATTCTATTGTTTTTGATATAGAGTTGATATGTCTTATACGATTTAAAGGGGAATTCTACAATTTGAAAGTTCACGGGCGGGACTCGAAGATTTGGATCTAGAGTCCATCTAGCACGTCTAGATGCTCACGGGAAGTCACCCAATAGAGTCGGTACGGGCCTAAAGGGCCCTTCACTCGGCTCCTCCGTCTATTCATATCGGCTTTCTGGAATTAGCGAGCGCAAGCAGATGAACTCTGTGCGCAGATTCGTCGGGAAACCTACACAACCGTGCAAAACAAAGAAAGTTGGAGGCGATCGTGCTTGGCAAGCTAACCTAAGGGTCTTTCAGTGCTCTCACACACTGAACAGATAACCCGCCGGGCTCTGGACCCACCCACGAGTAGACACCCGATGAACTTGTCCCCTGGGGCCAGGCGTACGTCTTAACGAGCTTCTTATCATGACGTCTCACCACCATCAATCATCGGATGTATTTTTGTTTCGCTCAGACTCGCTCGAGCTGCTCCCATTAATTCCGTACGGTCCTGATGATCCTAGTATTATTTTGTAACATTACCACTACGTGGGTATATACTGTACTTGCAGGGAAGCACCAGCGCGCTGAGCGCAGGCACCCTGGGTTTCTGCATAACTGCGCGGGTTACAGGGTGTCCATACCCGTGATAATGATGCTTTCCCCGAGTAGCCCACCAGGCCAGGCTCTTCCCACACTAGTCCCTACCGTCTCTATATGCTTCGACGTCCTTACGCGAACGCTGCTATACTAGTAAAATTTACACCGAACCGAGCATGGCACGGGCGTCAGTCCCAGCCGTCCCCGTAGTCCCGCAATCCCGAGGTGGGGCCAGGGATCAGCGACGATGGCATCCCGAACTGTGACGTGCCAGGGCCCACACCCGGCCCTGGCATCGAAAACTCATAGTCGTACTCCGTGGGGCCGATGTCGAACGCCTGCGTGATGACCGCGGGCGACGGGATACCGCGGGTCAGCGGCACGCTGTCCGCGATATCTGGGTACGGGTGCGCCCAGCCCGAAGGCGTGAGTGGGTGGAATATGTGGACCTGCGTCTGCGAGAGCGAGGGGTACGCGGGATGCGGCGCGTGGTGCTGGGGTGCATGGGCGTGTGTGTGCTGCGAGAAGGCGGAGGGGTTGTGGTGGGACGGCTGCCCAAGGAAGCCCGCAGTGATAGGTGAGGATACATGCCCGCACATGTCGAGGTAGCGGCGCAGTACAGGATGCACGTGCTCGAGGATGTCCCCATCGTCGTTGTCGAATGCACGTTGTTGATGCAGGCCCATGCGCTGCACGAGGATGCTGAGCGCTTCCGCTTCGTGCACGCCGTCGTCCTCGAACGCGGGCACGCGGGCAGGACCGTTGCGCCAGCGGTCGTAGATGCGGTGGGACTTCGTGACGATGTCACCGAGCAGCGGCTGTTTCAAGAACAGACATGTCAGCAAGGCTTACCGCGCAGAAAGGGGAGGCAGTACTGTGAAAAGTAGGGGAAGTAATGATAACCTCTGGGACCCAGACATATTGGTACAGGAGCAGCGCACGATCTGACAGTGTCGCGATTCGCGACACTGTCAGATCGTGCGCTGCTCCTGTACCAATGTGTCTCGTGGGTAATGGCCACCATACAAGTATTGATGATGACATTTATGACACTGGCTACTCACCAGGGACTGTGACACCCCGACACCGTGATCGCGGGCTTGCTGGAAGATAGAAAAGCACTTGTCGAGCAGCTGCAGCGCGAGTGGGCTCAGTTCGCAGGATGGCATGCGCGACACGAGAAAACCGAGGGACACCTGGCGGCACAGCAAGTTAGTGCGTGTCATGAAGAGGATAAATGGTCAGACTCACTGCGCTTGTAAGCATGTTGGGCCAAAGCCCGATGCAGTGCATGACTAATTCGGGCTCCACACGGTACACCAACTCAAGGCAATTGATCATATTGCTTGCAGTGTCGAATACGGCGACGATAGACGGGGCGCGACGATTGTGCGCGAGCGCGACGGGTTCGCGCGTGCCGATAGCCTGCGAAAAGTACGGATAGTGCAGCTTCATGATGACTGTCCCCATCACCCACGACCCATGAATAACAAATGAACAAGGTATCGTCAGTATGATACAGCACGAAAGTGGGGGGAAATGAAAAGTAGGTCGAATGCAGCCGTGGACGACGGGATGCTGCAATGGTGCGATCTCACGCACGGTACCAAGGTCCCATGGTACAGATGTAGCAAGGATGCCTGGTATGGGACAGGTGCTTACCAACCATGCGTGCGAAGGTGACGATGGCGCGGTGGAGTGCAAGTGTGCGAGATGCCCCGGCCGGCTCCGGTGGGTCACCATGCATGAAATTTGGGAGTCGAAAGTCGCGGGTCGTGCGATCCATGTCTAGCACCGCAGCGTACGTGGGTTGTGTCACATTTGAAAAAATGTCGGCCGCAGGGTGAACACAGTGCGCAACGAACGAGGTTTTCCAGTCCAAAACTGCAGAGTACGCAGAGATCGAGAGACCAGTGCACGCGTGATGAGTTGCAGAGAAGAATGAGTGATGGTTTTGCTGACTGGAGAAGCAAAGAACGCACAGGCTGCAGTGCGTTCGTTGAGCGAAGAGTTGCCTCCGGTTGTGTACGTCGGGCGTCGACAATCAACATGATGTAACGATAAAGCCGGGGGCCGGCCAAGGGCTAGGGCCTGGGTGTACAGCAGGACGAGATGCATGCGAACAGACAGGTGTCAAGTAGAGATGATGGTTGATCGATGACCGCAATTAGAGACAGTTGGGTAACTGGACAAAACATGTGCATACCACGAGAGCATCAATAACCAAGAGCTCCCAGAACAAGCTTCTGCGCTTCTGCGCTTCCTCCGGAAGCACCTTCCACCGGGACTCTTCGCGGTCTAAAGTTTCAGATCAGCAATCAGCCGGGGAAGAAAGAAAGAGTGTGCCTACGGAGACCGATCTGGAGGGAAAACGGTAGATGGGGTCAAGATGTGGGGGGACATCAAAGGAAATGACTACGCACGCCTTGTGCCATACGCACGGTGACGCCGACGATACCCCATGCGAGCTCTATACCCTTCGGCTTCTCCTGATGAAGAAGGTAAACCACCATGAAGCACTGTATCGCCATGAGGCATGAGGCCGATGATCAGGGGGAGGCAAGCGCAGCACAGTGACAGACGCACCATCATCAAGACAGAGTCATACGAGACGTCGTCCATGATGGACTGCTCGCACATCGCCGCGCGGGCGAGGTGATGATAGACCTCAGACTGGGAGTTCTCGGCGTCCCGCTCCGAGTCGACGAGTTCGCCAATGGCAAGGATGATGAAGAGCGTGGCAAGGCTGCGCGGGCAGAGACAGTGGAGTGTCGAGGTGTAGACGTGATGGATAAGATTTGGAATAAAATCGTGGATCGTCTCGAAGGAGTATCTGCAGAACATGCGCCTGACTCTACGGGCTCAAAGAGGTAGAATTTGGGAAGACGTACTGCCAGAACACGTTGAGTCGGGCCTGTTCGCAGAGGTGCTGCACGCGGGGGCGCAGGGGCAACATGTCGCGGATGCGCTGACGCATGGCGGGGCCCGATGTGGAGGAAGGCGTTAAGAGCATGGGAAATGAGGAACTGAGGTCAATGATATCTTGGGGTAGCGCAACGGGATGAGACTCGTGAGCAGCTTCCTGCGCGCCGTGTCAGAAAGAATGGGTCGTGGAGAGTCGACAACGACTTACGAGCAGCAGAAACTACGGACCGGGGCGCAAAGGGGTGATAAGAGAATGGAAGGAGCTGGGTAGAGAAGAGGGCACTCACGCGGACACCGGCTGTCTGGCCGTAGAACTCCTCTTCTCTGGCGGACACGAGCAGACTGTGCGAGAACGAGGAGCCATTGGCAGACTCGGGCTGGGGGCTGGCGTCTGTGCCATCGGGCTGAGGCCGCAGGCATGCGTGTGGCTCGTTGGCGCTTACGCCATAGAGCTCAAGAGAGGACTTGACGAGGAGGAATCCGGGGGCGAGGAGGGGGTGTTCCTTGGAGGAACACTGGGACTGCAGGGTCTCGAGCGCATCCTCCAGTTGGCGGATGCGGTCGCTCATCTGCACGATCTTGGTATGCAGCTGCTCGGTGTTGGCGAGAATGAAGCTGGGAGCGCGGGGGTCAGTGGGGAAGTGATGGAGGGCGTGAGGAGGAAGGAAACACACCGACTACCTCTGCCTGAGGTAAGGGAGCCTGAACGGGCGCAAGCAGTGAGACACTCGAAGGGACGAGGGGGCGAGGGACGCACCATTGGGGCATATCTCGGCGCACCCACGCTTGACGCAGGACTGACAGGGGAAGACGCGGTCGCACTACGCAGAGGTGAGCACGCCGGAGGCTGTGGGACGCACAAACGATGGGCGTACCTTGAGCTTGAGCCTTAGGTGGAGAAGAGGGGGAAGTCAGTTGAGGACGGCGAAGGATGGGGCAGGGGGCACACCTTCTGCACTCGCCGCAGGAGAGGGGCAACTTCCTGGTGAGGCGCCTTGAGGCTGCTGAGGGAATGCGAGAGGGGAGGGAGGTGGTGGGAATAGCGGAGGGATCTGGGGAGTTTATAAAGGGAGGGCGATGATCGTCGTCGTCGGTAGAAGCGGTACGGGGACGTTTTGGGGGGTAAAAACGACAGGTATTTGGGTTGGAGGAGACGTTGGGGTGCTGGTCAGAGGGAGACATGACAGATTGCCCCAACTCTTCATCCTCCATCTAATAAAAGCTTCGCTACTACCATAGCCTTTAGCTCCAATCTCTTCGTCATGACTAATCATCCTCCTCACCCCTCGTGACTGAACATCCCCCGCCCCCGCCCCGGCCTCCCCGCGCGCCCAACAGCTGACAGCCGTCGTTTTAGGCCAAAAATCCCCCTGTGACGTTATCGTCTGTCCTCGACTCACCAAGCCCAAAGGGTGACCTCAGACTTCTGAGCCTTTCTGATCTAACCCCATTGCTATTGAATAGCATTTCTGATCACGGCCAAAACTATCAGTCCATCGGAGCGTGAGACTGTGCATCTGACTGCACACACTACCCGCACCGGAGAGGAATGGAACAAGGAAGAAAGCAACAAGCGTGTTGGATACAACCATCATGGGTGTTTATGTTCCAGAAACATTAATTTCTCCATTAGGTATATTATGCAATCCGGCCGACGGTCTTCAAATCACAATGGAAGCACCATCAGATGGAATGAAGAATGCTTTACCACTGGATGACTTCCCATAGGAATTTAGAGCGATTTAGAGCACCCTAAACCTTATTTACCAACTTCTCGGGTCCATTTTGAGCTCAGCTTGTCATCGCATCACGTCTCATAATTTTTTAGATCCTCTCTAAATTGAAAGTCTAGGGAGAGATGCAAAAGCCATCTCTAAATGTGTGGTCATCAGGCACAATGTTTGCAGTTGCCTTGCTGCTGACTGCAGGATCATCCCCCTCTCTTCATCTCACTTTCTATGGTTGTTTCTGTTGCTATTATCTTTCATTATAAATTCCCCATTCTTGAGGCATTGAGTGGAAGAAACCCCTATTGAAGCCATAGGCGAATGAATCACTATGTAAGGCATTTTTGTATACTGAGCATGCTGTGACAATGGCACCCTATGACGACAGCACACCATGACAACAACAGTACTGCAGTGGCTGAGCACTGCGGTGGCGGGGATAGTGGTGGACCATGGCGCGCGCATAAGGTCTGTGAAGGAGACTAGGCCATTGACCACATACGCAGGCAAATATCAGTGGTGGTGCAGGATGGTGGTGGCAATGGTATAGAGGAGACAGGCCCTGATGGCGGCGACAGTACGGGATGGTAGCCCACTCACCGTCTGACCAGCGTACACCAGGTGCACGAAACAAACATCGTGTTTGCTTGGTTCGCACCCCCGCCACTGCCAACAACATCACCTGTGCCCTCTTATATCACTCTTGCGCAACAATCCAACTGCCCCCTTCTCGCTTGCTACTAACCACTGCAGGCTCTTTTCCACTGCTGCCATGTCACTTGCAGGCCCCTGACTGTGCCCATAGTGCCCACCATCACTCGCTGTCACCCACTGCCGCCGTATCTGCATGTATCCTCATGGCACCTTCCTGTATCTTCTCCGTGCCCACCTGTGCCTCTGTGCACCAGTTCATCATCCTAGTGGATGTTCGTACACACAAACGGCCGCACAGCACATTGTAGGAACAGTGGATGGACCTGTTTTGGACTTAGGATCGGCACAACCGGTCTCGTACCTATACTAAAAACTTTCCTATGTAGTTCTTTTCTTCTCAGTCCTCTATGAAAAGTCTAAGGTCAGAATCCATTATCGAACAGATCATCTACACAAAGCTGCCAGTATAAAGAACAGAGAGCAAGGGTACAAGTTACTTCAAAAGTGCAGCAGCCAAGCCAACTCATAGTTCTCTAAATTTTGTTATGGTTTAGGGTGGTTTGCTCTAAATTGCTCATAAATTTGAGATGATTATGAGATTATGAGTTTCGGAGCCCTAAATTCCTGTGGGAAGTCATCCACTTTCGGTTGCGTCGGAAAAACAATGAAACTGGCCTCCCTTTTTTGCCTATCGTAGCCAACTTAAGAGATGATGGTGAGCAATGTAGACACCTCAAAACGCGGTTACTACCCTTCGTGGCTGCCGTCCTCGCACAAGCGCTGAGCACCGCTTGGTGTCTTTCCCAGCACAAAACTTGGACCCCCTATCTTAATGTACAAAAGACACGGTAGCGGGCTTCCAGACGCACGACGTTCTGCGGGGGAAGGGAAGACATTGCCGCGTCCAAGTTCACAGAAAGCAAACTAAAAGCTAGGAAGCGGAAATACCGTGGCCAACGGCTTACGAAAAAGAAACGCTTGGCAGCCTACGGAGAGCAAGATTAGAGCAAGCCAATCGCACATATGGAGCCTCTCGATCTATCAGCGACAGTTTTACTGCAACTCACGGCTTTC
This sequence comes from Albatrellus ellisii, assembly GCA_003314395.1. Taxonomy (NCBI): domain Eukaryota; kingdom Fungi; phylum Basidiomycota; class Agaricomycetes; order Russulales; family Albatrellaceae; genus Albatrellus; species Albatrellus ellisii. Next base: position 17,716 of record QLPN01000478.1, read on the forward strand.
TCGTCAGGCATCTATAGATGCCGAGAACACTCTCGCAGCTTTGTCCTCCAAAATAATGTGTATGGCCTCCTAAAAATCAGAGGGGGTCTGGACTACCGCCGACTACTGCAAAGGACAGATAATTTAGACCCGGAACCCCAGCAGCGGTGATGGTGGGTTAGTAGACACAGTGTAGTCTCCTCACCAGAAGACAGACATTCGGTGTTTAATCGCAGAGGCGCTCAGCGTGCACGAGACGAGCGTCACAAAAAAGACAAGTGATCTTGGCTCGGGAGTGCCACTTTCTCACCTTCAAGGATGTCGTCATATGCTTGATGTACGTCGGGAAACTCCTCTTCTCCCAGTCCGTGTGATAAGGACTGATATAAGATATACAGGATGCCGTTCTGGTGGTATTGAATGCACAAGACATTCAGTAAGGTTCTGGCCTCCGTGGCGCCGTCATAGTGAGTACTGGAACCTTTGGAGGGATTCAGTTGCATACCGCGCCGACATCACCATATAAAGGTGACGCCAGAAGTACGTAATTACGTTGTATGGATTCTTGAATGGCAAGGAGATGAGGCTGCCTTGCCTTCGCTGCGAGTGGCGAAAACCAGTCGCTTTCTACGATCCAGAATGTGCGCGACGCCATGGGCAAGGACCGTCGGGCCGTTGAGGATGCAAGTATGCTTTCTAAAGATTGGAGGCCGTCAGATGAAGACCCGGGAAACTCGACCATTCCAGCAAGTACATGCAGTGGCCCGAAATTTCGTGTATATTTTGTCGTTGGTTACACGATCAGTTGAACAGGCTTTTTCATAAAACGTGATCCTCACCCAAAAAAGAAAGCTTTGCAAATATCGTTCCATCCCAACGGATACCTCATCGCCACAACTACAGAATGATCAACACATTATGATGCGTCGATTATGCACGGCAGAGAAATGCAAATCATCTGCTATCATTGACACGTGATTCGATGAAGACGACGACGATGTGATGATGATGATTTGTCGTGTTTGACGTGACGCAAGCAAGCACACGAGCGCATGCCCCGAAGGGTCACAGGAGTCAATTCGGTTGTAATGTCCATCGGTGTTAGCAGCCCGGGTTGGCCGTGGCAGGTGGTATGTTGGCGTAATTAGCTGGCTGGGTTGGTCAAAATGATTAGGGCCCGAACCCGTGACTTCCAGCTACACTGGAAAGGCCAACGCCTGGGATGATCGATGAACCCCCATCCGTTGCGAAGATGAGTTATTAGCAAAGAGGGGAAATCGTATGCCAGCCCCGTTGATCACCCACAGGCGGTACTACTGCATTTTTTTCTTTTCGATTCCTCAGGATGAGAGCATCTGGAGATCCACGGCTCATAGTCCTTTTTAGTAATATGCCTTGACGATCGATCGCATGAGTTGGACTGTATTGTGGCCTCACAGTGAGCGTTCTTACTCTCGCCAGTCGTGCAGATGTACATTGTCGAGGAAAGCATCTGACTGAGCGAGTATGACGCCCAAATCAAACGGCCGCCATGATTCATAACCCACTAAATGCTGATGGAAACCAGTGGTTCACTTCGTGATGCGCCTTACACATAAGCTAAATCTAATAATACATCGCCTAATCCGGTCAAGTTGATTATGAGATTTGGCTTATGCAGTGTGGGCATGTTTGTAAACAAGTGGATCTTTCTCCGTGTGATGGCCAGCCAGTCAATTGTCTCACCTTACCTGGGGTGCTATACGTCTCTATACATTCGACGGAACGGGATTGATTAAACAGATCCCGTCGCCTAGTGCAGATACTACTCTAGTAGAGCATGACACCCGGATGGGGGGTGGCAACGTTGTGCGCTAGACTGTTTGAGGACATGTCGTGTCCCTATCCACGCCGCGTTCAAATGGTGTTGTTGATGGGCACGACGATGGCAAAAACCCAGACCAAAAGCCCATGTCGAAAAAGACAGTTCCACGGAACGTCGCCTTTCGGGGTTCAAGGTTCCGTTATGAGGGGCTGTGGTGACTGTAATCGCACCCACATCGCTGCCGCCCTGCACATGCCGTACGTACATTGTATACATAGGGCTTTGGGTAAAAAGACCAGTTTAGTTCGCGCCTGCACACCGCGCGGAACGGCCAAACATAGCAGATTTAACCGAGTTCTGAGAAGCCGAGCTCTGAGAAGCGACGGCGATAGCCGTGCTGATCGACCTTGATCATCCTGGACCGGTCCCCGTCTCCATCAGCCTTGATAAGTAAAAGTCTATGCTTAATCGGATAGTTGCCGGGGCCGGAGATGCCCCTCATCCGCCGAAAATTTCCAAAGGGTCACACGTGCCGCACACGCCGTCGCACACGTGGTTTTATAGGACAGAAACCAAACTCGGTGCAAGCCTACTTAATAGTCCCCTGCAGAAAACGTGGCGGACCTCGTTTCTGGGGTCGAGCGTCGTCCTCGCTTAGTGGTCCCGGCGTTGTAGTCGCCTCCGTAGTTGACCCCTTACCACAAGACCATCATTTTTTGTGCTGCGTCTAGGTCCGGCGGTCTGGAATTAGCAGGGCGCGTCGAAATCATTTCAAGTGCCATCCATTGGCGACGGCTAAAATGTAGTGCTAAATACTGCAACCCCAACATAGGGTTATAATTACTTCCAAGTCATTTCAAAACAAAGGATTTCCGCTATGCCAGTGGTGTCAGTCAGTGTCGTGCTCTCGGACGACGCTCCGAAGGCTTTTCAGCGGTCTTTGCAGCATGAACAATTATATTCGAGTCGCTACAACCAGGCACTGCCAGTGGAGTAACTCTGGTCGTCGCTTAAGCTCGCTTGACGGCATTTGAACTGGCGTTGGCATAGACCACGGGCAAGCATTGAGCGGCCCTACAGTCGACGGCCCAACTTGAACGAGAAATCATACGTCCGGAATTCAGGTACGAAGAAAATGCGGGAGCGAGTGATTTGCCAGCCGCTACTCGGTTTCAAGTTATCGAGCCTCGACAAACGCGCCTTCTTCCCGACCCTGATCACGACGCACGCACGCAACCCTGCGGCGACAAACGCCACGCGGCACTCACATCCTCTTCAGTCATTCGGGCGTCTCCTCAATGCGCTCGTTTTGGCGCTGATTATCACTACTCTTCCCAAGTTAGATCTGCCGTATCTTCTTCTATCAACATCTGCAATTCCACAGCCGTCTTTCTCTGGTCTGCTGGGTATCTAGCCGCGGGACCTGTCCATCCCCTCGTCTATGCCTAGCCCCCCCCCC
>QLPN01000478.1:20968-35789 GCA_003314395.1 Albatrellus ellisii
CCCCCCGCACACGCACCCAGCATCCTACAGCTTGCTCGGCGCGCTACCGGCCGGCACCACCGCGCCCTCCATCATCCGCATCGTGTCCGTCGCCGCCTGCGCGAGGTAGTGCTTCAGCGCCGCGGCGTCGCGCTTGCGCAGGCTTGTCACCGTCCAGCGTACGTAGTCGTTCCCGATCGCGTACGACAGCCCGAACCCGTCCGGCACCACTGTCGCAGACCACGCTCAGCACACCAGAAACCAGAAAACACGAATCCTTGGCTCGCGCTCACCTTCACCATATCCCCACCCGTCCAGGAACGGCGACGATAGGTTTGACGTCGACAGCTCCCAGTGGTTCGTGCGCGCGAACGCCCGGTCCGTGAATACTGCGGGCACCGCCTCGCCCTCGCGCAGCACCTTGCGTAGGCCGAACAGGTGGCGATCCACGCCCTGCCCGCCCGCTGCCCACCGCGCGTACTCCGTGTGCCGCCGCGCCGCGTTCACAAACAGCGCCGCACGGTGCTTGTCCTGTGTAGTCCACACCGTCAGCACGCCACGTACCGCGCTCCCCCGCCCTGCTGACGCACCGTCGCATCCAAGTCCTCCATCGCGTGCACCCACCGCCGGCTCTCAACGCTCGCGCTGCGCAGCACCTCCGTGCGGCCGAGCTGGAACCGGCGCGTCTGCGCGCTCTCGTACGTCACGGCCGGGCGCCCCGCCAGCCGCCAGAACGCGAGCTGCTTCACGAGCTGCACCCACGCGTCCGGCGACGCGCGGAAGCGCTTCATCTGCGTCTTGCCGTAGCCCTCGTAGTGCAGCACCTCCAGCGTGTGCGCGCCCACGAGCGCGTCAAAGTGCCCCTCCGCCGCCATGACGTCCGCCTGCACCGCGTCGTCCGCGACGAGCGTGAGCTCGACCGGCGTGCGCTGCACGGCGCGCGGCACGGGGGGCCCGAGGTCGGCGCAGCGCGTGGCGAGGGAGGCGAGCACGAAGTCGTTCATGCGCAGCGTCGGCGTGCCGTCCATGCACGAGTGCTCGCCCAAAAAGCCCGAGCGGCCATTGTCGAACACGATCACTAGTGGTGGGCGGCGTTAGTCTATGTAATGTAGTGTGTCCGAAGGGGGCCAGAAAAGACGCACGCTGGTGTTTGTCGTACCACCTGTTGCGCCCGTTGCCGACCCAGCATGCCCAGGAGATCTCCTCCCGCGTGATGGGCTTCGAGTCGTCGAGCGCGACGATGATCATAGCAGACTCGATCCGCTCGAGCGTCCGTGCGTTCTGCGGAGACGCATCGAGCAGCCGCTTCCGTGCCTGTCCGGTGAAATCGACCAATATCCGAGTTGGTAACCGCCCGAGCCAGAGCGGGAGGGGCGCACCTGTGTCCAAATATCTCGGTTCTCGCTTGTCAGCGCCCCGATTGCCACGCCTGCATGCTGGTCCGCGCGTTCTATGATCTCCTTGATCTGCCTGGAAAACATTTATGCGACGGTGGGGTGTGAATGCAAGCGTTAGCAACACCGGGCGGTGCAGGGCGGTAAAAACGGGAGACGTACACTTCGAGATCCGCCGCACTCAGCTCCGTGCCGTCGTCATGCGCAAGCGCAACCTCGAAGAAGCGATTGTTGCGCACAAAGACGACATGGTTGTGGGTCGCAGGGTCGAACTTGCGCGCGGTGTCGGCGGGGGCGGCGGGGTAGCGGCTCGCGTGGAACCTGCAGAACAAGCGTCAGCATACCGGGCGCGGCAGCGTGATTTGCGAAAGAACGAGGACGTACAGCCACTTGTAGGACGCCATGCACAGTGGCGCGCCGCGCACCATATCTGGCTCCAGCTTCCCGCTGCATGGGGAGGAGGTGTGTCAGTATGCGGGGACGCGGCTGGGCGGGCGCCGGCGCACGTCCGGCCGCATCCGTACTCGCGGGGCGGCGAGGAAGAGGCGGAACACGCACGTCTCGACAAGCTCACGGAAGGGAAGCATGGCCTTGAGAAGGGCTGCGGCGCGGCGGGGGGCAGCGCGGCGCAGGGGGTCGTCAACGTGCACGTAGAAGTAGCTGACATTGACGACAACGGGGTCGCGGAAGGCCAGGTACGCGGCGTCGTTCCACCAGTCTGCGAGCCAGTTGGTCATGGCGGGGTCGGCGGCGCGGGCCTCGAGGCGGCGCTGGAGGTCCGCAGCGAGCAGGGACGTTGCGAATGTCTTGACGGCGGCGGCGGTGTCGGCGTACTCGGCGTCGGAGAGGTGCGGGCGAACGGAGTCGAGGTACTTGGCGAGGGTGGAGGGGAGGGCGGGGACTGGGAGGTGGGGGAGGGAGGCCTGGTAGCGCAGCATGGGCGGGGAGGACGGGTCTGCAACGTAGCCAGGGGGCAGATCGGGGGTGGACGCGGTGGAACTCGAGGAGGAGCGGGACTTGGGCATGGCGAACTGGTGATGTGGACGTTCAGCGAGGGGCTGGGGAGAGAAGAGGGAGGGGATGGTTACCCGAAGACGGGGGGAGAGAGTGCGGGAGGCTGCTCTGAACATTCCACGCTGTAAAGAGAGTGAGTAGGACGGGAATGGTTGCGGGAGATGGACACTGACCTGTCTCGTCTGGCCTAGTCCGGATCGCCGACGCGCCTCTAATACCAGGTCCGGCTATTCCGGCTCCCCTTTCTCGCCGCCTGCCTGCATCTCACCCCACTCTCCCTGCCGCAGCGGCAGTCCACGGGTCTTTCTCTTTTGGACCCTTCCGTCTCGGCGTGGGGAAAGTAATCCACTCCCAGGACCCCGACTCAACCTCTGTCGTGGAGCACGATGAAATCATCATTCTGTAACGCGCATGACGTGGAGTAGTTACAGGAAGTAACGGCCAACGGAACGAATGGCGGTGTGAGTGTGGAACGTGCCAGTGCGGTCATTGCCGACCGACCACGCGATTCATGCTAACCTATCTTGTGGGTGAGCCGCGAGGGCGGGTAGTATCCCTAAGAGTGAGCACGCTGTGGGGAGAGTCTGAGGGGAGGTGTGGACATTTACATCGTTCCTGTCCTCGTCCCTCGGCACATAAAAGACGCGCAAACTAACTTGTAAGCGAGTGGCTAAGATGCCACGCCCCGAACTGGAAAGTCGAGGTGGAACTCTGGTTCGTTCGTGAGGGTCTTGTATGCAGGGTGCAGGCCCACGACAGCGCCACTGGAAACCGCTCAACTATTACAATTTCCCTCCATCTTTGATTTTCCCCTTACACAGATCTACGGTAGGTTACATAGCCCGATGCGGTGCAGTATCTATGAACGGCCGTCTGCAGCGCAACGCAAGGCTTCTACATTGGCCCACCGGCCCTCTACACACATAGCTTGTCCGCGACCTCCAGCAAGAGCGTACGCACCTCCTTCTGCACCACCAGCGCCCCGCGCCCCGCGCTCCCCCGCAGCATCTCCTGCGTCTGCAGTACCTCCAGCAGCGGCACCATCTGCGTGTCAAACACCGGCGACAACCGCAGCAGCAGCGCCAGCGTCGCCGTCAGCCTGTGCACTGCGCCTGCCGCCCCGTCAGCAACTCACGCGCACGGCAAGCGGTAATGCGACACGCACCGACGTCCTCCGACTCTCCTTCCTTGCTCACCGCTTCCACGATCGCGCTCACCATTTCGACCGACCACTCGCCATCCTCCTCCGTCTCCACACCCCCGATACCACCCTCCCCGCGCACTAGCGCGACCCGCCCGCGCTGCACCCATGCCGCGGCATTGAATGCGACGCTCGCCGCTGCCACGCGCACCAGCCTGTCCGTATTTAGCAGTGTCTGCACGAGCACGCGTGTCAGCGCGCCCCGCGCCTCCGTCTTCAGCAGCACGTGGGCTATAGCCGGCATGCCCAACGCATTCGCCAGCAGCCGGAGCAGCGTCAGCTGCGTCGCCCGCGGGGCTTCCACATTGGACACCTTCTCCAGCAGCTCGACGAGCTGCGGCAGCGTGTTGCTCGCGATCCCTGCGTCCAGCAGCGCCAGGCGCCACATGTCAAGCAGCGGGAAGAGTGAGGCGACTGGCAGCGTGGCGACAAGGCTCGCAGTTGTCTGCGAGAACGCCTGTACAGTTTTGGCGGGTGCAGATGCGGCGGTCGCGTCCTTGGGTGTGGCCGTGAACCGCTGCTTCAGCCACGGGAAGATGCGACGCGTCAAACTGGCCGTGATCTCCGACTTGTCGGCGGGGGCTGAGGCACCGATGAGGGATAAAAGCCGCTCTTTTACCGTGTCAAGCGCGGGGACCTGTGTGAACAAAATCGGATCGAGGGAGATGGACGAGATCGCAGGGAGGTCGAGCGATGTATGAGGGTGTGCTGTGCATTCTGCCGTCAGTCTCACGACGCCGGGGCGCGCACAAAGAAAGCACGCACGGGGAAACGCCTGGTACATCAATAGGTTGACTTGGGTCCGCAGCTCAGGCGCATTCACGCCCTTTAGCTCGTGTACCTAAGGCCATCAGGGTGAGTGCCGCAACATCATTGCGTGGAGCGGAGTGTCTCATGCGCACTTGTTTTCCATCCAGGAAAAATAGAAAAGTCGGCGTGGCGGCTATGCGGTACTCGCTGGCCACGGCGCTGCCCATTCCTGCGCCGATGTCGACTTCAACGAACGCGACGCCGCTGCGCGACTTGGTGCGCGCGAGCTCCTGGAAAACAGGCTCTATCATGCGGCATGGCGCACATGTCGTAGACGTGAAGAGGGCGATTACGGCGCGGTGCGCGCGCAGAAGCGACTGGAATGATGCTGGGTTTGTGGAGACGTGCAGCGGTGCGGCGACGGTGCTGGTAGAGGGTGTTCCCGCACCGGACCCTGACGTTGGCGATGTGGGAGCGCCAGACGCGGCACGCGCAGCCACGGCTTGTAGAAGAGCAGACGTAAGATCTGGGTTGGGAGCTGCTTGCGCGGGAGGCGCTGCTACAGGCGGAGCCGCGGCTGTGGGTCGCCTAAACATGGCGTCGATGGTGGGACGGAGGCTGGCGCCAAAAGGTGTCGACAGAAAGTCCGCAGGGAGGTCTGAACAAGCACTTCAGCAACAGCATACATACAGGTAAGAGGGAGACTGTGCAGTGCCTTTGATCCAGGATGGGATGGATCCGCCCGTGAGGAAACCAACGCAGTCGTTAGTGAAAGAATTGCAATTGAAATCTGTGATATGGAGTAAGAAGAGTCCCTATGATCACAAGCGCATGGAGCGATACCTAGGAGGTGGTACTGAGCAATTGCATCAGATGTGAGTGCTCTGAGGTCATAAGAGAGTGGGACCATGGATGCTCGCCTTGTCCCCCGTGTAGTGTTCTCTCATTTCCGTTAGGTATTCTTCAAAAGTCTGTTCATCGAGTGATGTCTCGCCGACATCAATGATCCGCATGGGGCTTCCATGCTGTGAATGTCGACGTTACAGGCGAACGGGTAATCATGACCACTTGGTCGGGTACTTACATGAGACTGACCTGGGGGAGTGATGCATATTCCTTGGCCATAGAATATCTCCTTGTTAAATATCACGACGGAGGTATGCCTGCAAGCATGGCGACAGTCACATCTGCGGCTCGTCGTGGATTGATGTAGAAAAGCGCACCAGATGCCATCAATCTGGCGGCCAGTGAGCTGCTGAGATAGCTGGCGCGCGAGACCGCCACTGAGATCGTAGACGTACAATTTGACTGGGTTGGCCATGAATTATAAAGGGTGAGCACTGAGCACGTAGTGAAAGAGACTAAGCACTGAGCAGAATGTGACTGACCATGGCCGCGCGTCGGATAATTAGACGCGGTCAACGATTGTCCGGCATAATTATCTAATCTCACTATGAAGTTGCCTTTTTGATCTGTAATAGGATGTGGTTGGCTTGATAGGTAATAAAATTTCTTATAGAATTGAAGACTTTGTGGCACATGTATGATCTAGCTTTACAGAGGAGGGGTATTGTTTGAGCTTGACAACATCTACGGAACTTGGTTCTTCAGGATGTAGAACAATGACGACAAAAATTCCTTTTGCATCATTAGCCAAGTCTCAACATTTTATGTCACAAGGACTTGCACCAGTTGTGCTTTTTTCACCTTTCGGTTTGTGGCCATACATTTCAAGTCTTCGACCTTGTACTGTGTTGTCAGATGGACAATGGAAGCACTGATGACATCGATGAACTCTCAAGTAGTCGAGGTTTGAAACTGCAGGTATGCATGAGATGACAGAGGAAGCAAGCAACCAATAGACTGGTGCTCTGGAGCTTAAGCAGATGAGTGAGAGAGGACATCAGAAGAAGTGTATTTAGCAAGTGTAGGATGGCTAGTATATGTATAAACAGCAGTGGCACACAGACCATAGGCATGCAGGTGGCTGAGAGTGTGACACAGTAGAGCACGAGAAAGTTCAATAGACATGAAATACAGTAGTGTTGATGTAAGATGACAACTGTTCGAGATTGTTTGTATACAATTATTTATTCTCAGATTTGTTGCTTGACATTGGATTGTATGGTACACTGAACTTCTCACATGAAGCAGGGGAGATCTTGTCAGTACAGCATGTTGTGGTGTGGTGGTGTAGGTGACAGAGGAGCCTCCTAAGTGTAGGTGGAGTGGGCATGAGGGTGAAGTAAGTGGTGGCACCAATGAAGAGGAAGATGGAGTGGATGATGATGACAATGAAGAGGATGGTCTCCATTGCTGGAGGACCAAAAGAGAGCAATGAGAAGTGGGAGAGCAGAGTAGAGACTGGTGCAGACAGAGTACACAGAAGGGAAAGGAGTAGATGTCCACTTATTCTTTTACAGTGCTACAGGGCTACTCTATATACAAAAGTGCAAAATGCACAGACCAGCTGATGTAAACTAAGTATGGGGCATGTGTTCATGCAGGCTTGGGCAGGTGATGGTGAGAACAGAAAGCATTGTTGAACAGTTATAGGTAATCCCTTTTAGGGATAGAAGGGCAGACATAGCTGCAAGTGGTGAGGTGAGGCAAGAGTGGCCACACACAGTAGTAAGAAGTAGAGATGTTGCAAGGGCTAGAGTGAGAATAAGATGTAGCAGAAAGGTATGGATACTCACTCAGACAGTGAAGAGATTGTCTGAGGAGTTGTAGCATATGATGGTCATCTTATATAGTGTTTGTGGTGGAGATTGGGGCAGAGAGTAGATGTAGAATACAAGGGTGACCAAGTATGTGAGGGATGTGTGTCATCTTGGTATAGTAGGTGGGGCTTGAGTGTGGGTGGAAAAGTGTGTCTGAGGAGATGAGAAGTAGTGGTATGTTGATGCATATGTAAATAGTATGTGTACAGGGAAAGCCAAATAAAAAGGTAAGTAATGCATGAATATTCAACAGCATGGGTCCTGGAGTGGATGAGCAGTGTGAAATATAGTAGAGTGACAATAGGGTTCAAGAGGAGCTCTAACTCAGAGAACAAAGGATGTTGCAAATGGAGAAGAAAGTAGGGTTGGGAAAATGAACCCATGTGAAATAAGTGTGTATGAGAGGGGTAAGCACAGTGTCATGTAATATAAGACCAAAGAAAATCAACAACCCTAAGACATGGGGTTATAGTAAGCTAAGTAATGTAGCCACAAGTGTGAGATGAATGAGAGATAAAGAAAGATAAACAGAAATGAGTCCTTGCTAATTATATAGTAATAGTCCTTAGCAAGTAAATAAATAAATAAAGCAAAAAAAGGAAAGAATGCCTTATAATACTTGGAGTTAAACTCACAGCTTAGTATGTAAATACTATAGTACTATAAGGGAAAAGAGATAGAGTTCTTACTGAATAGAGTGGAGCTAAGCTCACAGCTGTAGTAAAACTATGCTCTAATAGTAAGTAAGATAAAAGAAAAGAAAAATAAGTCTGTTATGAGGTGCCAAGGCAAGTGCCTCATAACAGCACATATCTATAGTAAGGACTCTATCATCTTACCTTTATAGTATTAACATAATGAGCTGTGAGTTCTACTCCAAATACTATAAAGCATCTTATTGTCTCTTTCTTTCTCTTTATTTATTTATTTATTTATTTATTTATTTTACATTTACTTGCTAAGGACCATTGCTATACAATTAGCAAGGACTCATCTTATCTTGTCTTTCTTTATCTTTGTTTCCCTCTCATTTCACTTGTGCTTGTGGATACTTACTTGTACTTTACTATGGACATGACTTGGTCACATGACATCACTGATTGCTGCACAATCATCATTGATCTGTGAACCTTATCATTTTGTACTATCTTTAGGACCTGTCTTTAGTATAAGTAGTTGCAGGACTAGTGGTCTTAAACCCCAGTCTTGTCAACTTCACAATCTAGGGATTCTCTTGTACATGCAGGCTATGGCAGATAACAGCCAACAAGATATATATAAGTGAGAGCAGGTATGACACTCCCAGAAGGGAGAGAGCAGCAGGCAGCATCTGCAGCAGTAGTAAGAGGTTGCAATCATAGTAGGTGATGCAACATGGTTAAAGTATGTCAGACAAGATGATAGACATCTGAGGAGTGTTGAAATTGGGCAGCACAGCTAGGGAAGCAGACACCATGACATAAAAGAAGTAGGCATCAAGCCCAAAGCAGATTGAGATTGAGAGAAGGGCTAAAGCCCATCAGAACAAGAGGAGAGGGCATAACTGCCACATCTGTAAGATAGAGAAGATGTGTACCAGAGGGTAGAGGGTACACAGAAGAGAGAGAGAGCTGCATAGAGCAGGTATGTCAGAAGAGAACTCAGAGAGTAGAAGAGACACTCACCTCAGCACATGCAGAAGTGCTGAGGTGAGACAAAAACAAGGTAAAGAAGATATAGTAAAGGCCAAATAGAGTTAGAGAGGAGCCTGAACTGTAGAGATAGAAAGAGATAAGGATATGGAAGTATGTCCAGCATCCTAAGATAGGTAAAAATCAACAAGGAGCTTGTAAAGTGATATGTCCATCTTATATAGTAGTGTGTAGGTAAGGTTGTAGTGGAGAGTGTGATGGAAAGTACAACAACTACCAGATAAGGGAGGGATGTGTGTCAAAAGGGAGGGATGTGTGTCATCCCAGAAAAGTAAGTGAGTGTGTGGAGGTGTGTGTGAATGGTCTGCATGTGAAGAGGGATGTAAAGTACATATTGCATATGTACAGAGTAGGTAAAGTGTGTATGTATGGAGGGAAACCAAACAAAAATGTAGTAGTATGCACAGACATTTCAACATCTCTTATACTGTGCTTGATCTAAACTCACCTCCAACTCACTTCATACACCTCTAAGAACCAAGTCTAAGATCTCTAAGTCACTAAGCATTGCTAAGACATCCTAAACTCATCATCCTGGATCCTCAGATAGTCTTTGGAGCTATCATCCTCATCACTATCTCATTGATCCCTCTCTTCATTGTCATCAGGAATGTCTATATCAACTATCACATTACCAGGAGTATTCAATCAATGAACCCCTAAGACCATCCAATAGGCCACTCTTAGCAGAAAGCACTCAGCAGTATGCAGAAGTGCTGAGGTGTTATGATGATAAAGTAAAGTAGATATAGTAAAGGCAAAGTAGAGTTAGATAGGAGCCTGAACCATAAGAACAAAGGAGATCCCATATGGGGAACAATGTGGATAAAATGGTATGACACACATGAAGTAAATAAATCCATGCAAAGTGCCTACCAGCACAACATGTAGCCAGTAGCAGATGAGATAAGATAGAGATGGTCATGAAGAAACATATACAGTATGGAAGTACCATCCTAAGATAGAGGAAAAATGACAGGTACATTATGTAAAGCCCAGCAATTCTTGGCCACATGGTTCCAGCAACCACAGTGCAAATACAGAAGATGATTCTTGTTCTTGTGCCAGGTAGGGTTGACTGCCTTAACAGCAGCTAGTCTGGGTTGTGCTTTTGTACACTTTTCTTCATCCAGATGACACACAGATGTCTGCAGGGCTGAGTTGAGAGATTTCAGTGGTGGCAAGAATGGCTGAGGACAAGTGAGCCCAGCACAGGTAGAGCCTGAAGCATGAGGAAACAGAGGTGCTGGTCAGTGACCATGATATCAGAGGTGGAGAGGCATTCATGGACCAATGCCATTGCATCAAGCTGTAGCAGCAGCAGCATATTGATGTCAAAGGTGGTTCTAAAGAGGTCTTGGAAGTCAATGAATGCCACCATTGCTGATTGTGTACTATAGACTGCTAGTAGCCCTTCCCAACATTCTGCCACAGTGAGTGTATCATTTTTGATGAGGGCACTAGGGACATCTGTGGTACTCATCATAATGACAGCCTTTGCAGTTGTGTTGTTGTCCTCCCACTTGCTCAATCTTCTTTGTTGGTGACTGTGTGTTTCTCTCCCCTGAGTGTCTTGACTGATGCTGACTACTTCCATCAGCTTTCTTCTGGTGATGGTGTACCATACTTCCACAATGATAAGAGCAGACTTGACCATGACTGACCAGCATTTGTAGTTGTCTGATCCTTCAAGGGTAATGCTGATTTTGGGGATGGTGTGAGATGCCTATTTAGTGGCACATTTACTCCTTTATTCTTCTCCTTTATTTCTTTGATGTTTCTTTTGATATCTGATTAGATATGGTCATCTTCATCTTATCTTGTTATCTCTTGTGATCATATCTAATCCTCTGTCACTTACTGTCCTTACAGCCTGCCCTGAGGTTGTTCACATACATGCACAGCATGTACTGTAGTTTACTGCACTCAATACTTACCTGACCTGCCTTAGAGTGCTGCACCTGGTCCATGCACATTGTCCTGTACTATATATGCTTGCTAGTAGATAGTGAATAGACCAAGCTCACTACAGCTGGATATCCTCTTCTTTTGGCCATTCCTAAGTTGAGTGCATCTGGCTTCCCTTTATGGGATATGTGGGACTTCTGTCCTCATAGATGGAGACAGAGTTAGAAGCAGATATGAGGGATAGTAAAAAGAGGAGTAGGAGTAGGCTTTTAGAGCAGAGTTGTAGCAGGATGGAGTGGAGTAGGCCATAGAGAGAGAAGAGTGTGAGTTGCACTGGCTGGGCAGGGCCCATTGTTGAGCACAGGTCATGTGTGAAAAGGGAACTAGAATAGTTCTTATTGTTGTACAGTGATGCTATGATCTACTTATGGTAAGTGGAGTAGTGCATGGACCAGGTGAATATAGACAGAGTGAAGTGTGTATGTGTATGTACTGAGGTATGTGTGTGTTATACAGTAATGGGACAAAAAAGGAAGGTGATGGTTAGTCAGCATATAATCATCAACACCCCCCCTTACTGGGAACACACTCTATGAGATCAAGGCCAGAATGATGGGAAGAGAAAAGGGGATAAGAGAGGGGCTTGGTCAAGATATCAGCTGTGACAAGAGAAGAAGGGAGTCACTGAACAGCAATGGCATCTGAAGAAAGGCATTCTTGAATACAGTGATGGTGAATGTTGATGTGCTTAGTATCATGAGTGATGATGGGATTAGTAGTGATATTGATGGAGCCCTTGTTGTTGCTGTACAGTAAAAGAGGAAAAGGAAAGGCAAAACCCATCTCCCTGAACAATAACCTCAACCACATTCCCTGTGCTGCTGCTTGAGACAATGACATGTATTCAGCTTCTGTTGATGAAAGAGACACTGTGTGCTGTTTCTGTGATGTCCATGCAATGGCTCCTCCTCCTAATAGGAAAGCAGATGCACCAATGGACTTCCTATCATCCCTGTCCACTGCCCAGTCAGAGTCCAAGTATCCAAATACCCCAGTGCCTTGATCACTGCCATATCATATGTGGAAGTGTATGGTGCCTTTGAGGTAGTAAAGGACATGACATGCTAATGAGAGGTGAAGCAGCAGGGGATTAGACAGGAACTGGGATAGCTTCATAACTACAAAGGAGATGTCAGGTCTGGAGATGATTGCTGCATATAGTAGAGACCCTATCAACTGTTGATAGTTGCTCTGGAGAGAAGGTGGTGAAAAATACCCATTGCCAGCCTTGGTGGGTGTTGCACCTGGAGGCAGAGGTGTGGTTGTCACATTGCAATCTTCCATTTGGAAGCATTCGAGGAGGTCTCCAATGTATGCTTCTTGGTCTATGCCTAGAGTGCAGTTAGGGTGATCATACATGACATGCAGACCAAGGTAAGACTTGATTTCCCCTAAATCAGTCATCTGGAAGATGGATTTGAGTACTGCTTTGCACTCTTCTATCTCTTCAAGTGACCCTCCCAAGACAGTGATGTTGTCAACATAAGGGACTATGATGAGGGGTTTTGAGGAAGAGGTAGATACATATATCCCAGAGTCAGAGAAAGTACAGGTGAAGGAGAGGTTGAGGAGAGAGCCATGCATTTTGTGGTGCAGTTGCTGTGATACCTGCTTTAAGCCATAGATAGCTTTTGAGAGATGGCATAATTTTCCTTCCATCCCAGGAACTACAATCCCATGTGGCTAGTCCATGTAAATCTCCTCATCTAAGTCACTGTTGAGGAATGCAGTTTTGATGTCCATGGAGTGCACCTCCCAATCCTCAAGGGTGGCAATAGCTAGAAGTGTGCATAATGGTTCAAAATGTGCAACTGGGGAAAAGGTTTAATGTAGTCAATGCCCTGTACCTGGGTATATCCCTTTGCAATGAGATGTGCTTTGTACCATCCATTGGCTTTCTGTTTAAAGACCCATTTGTTTCCTACCAGGCTACAGCCTGGAGGTCGGCCAACAAGATCCCAGGTATGGAGCTCATGCAGAGAAGCAAGTTCTTCATTGCAAGCAGAGTGCCAGGAATTGCTATTAGGGCTGGAGAGGGCTTGCTTCAGAGTAAGTGGATCATGTGAGATGGTGTGGGAAAGAATGGTGAAGACTGAAGGGCCAGCTTGTGGTGTTGCAAACATGTTGTTGTTGTCATCACTGTCACCCAAGCCCCCCTCACTGAGGATGACCACAAACTCTCAAGGACCATAGGTGCTGTCATGAAAACATTCAGGATGATGGGTGATGCATTGAGAGTGATGAACAACAGGTATGTCATCATCTAGCAGATGTGATCAAGTGTGCAGGTGACCAGGATCTGGCTGATCCTGCTGGTGCCAGGCAGGCAGCAGTGCATTACAGTCCAGGCAAGCAGTGTGCTGCACACAAACATGAGGAGGCACATGAGTCAAAGCAGATGCATGAGGTGGTGTGATAGGCACAGGAGCAGGAGGAGCAGGGACATCACCAGGTGAGTTGCCAATAGTCAGTGTCAAGGGAACCTCTAGAATGGGAGGAGGAACCTGAGCAGGTGGGGTGAGTGGGACAGTGACAGGCATGCCAGGACCATCAAGGCCACCATCATTACCAGAATTGGAGGACCCATCATCCTCATCATCCTCATCACCATCAGAGTCAGAGTTGGGCAGAGGCAGAGGCATAGGAGGAAAGAGGTTGAGGACCATGGGTGCAATGGCTGCTTCCAGTGCAGGAAAGATATCCTCCTGGAAGACCACATCACAACTGGCCACCATCCAGTGCACAACCTTATCCCAGAAGAGCCAACCCTTCATCCCAGACTCATAACCAATAAAGGTGAGTGGTCATGACCTCAGGTCTAGCTTACCATGCTGATGATCAGGGATCTGTACCCAGGCATGACAGCTGAAGATGCATAGGTGGGAGATGTCTGGTGGAGTGGAGGCTGGGGACCACAATGCAGCAGGGGTCTGCCAGTCCAGATGATGCATGGGGGAGAGTGTTATGAGGCACTTGCTTTGGCACCTCATAATGTGTTTCTTTTCTTTCTTTTTTCTTTTATTTTATCTTACTTACTATAAGTGTAGTATTAACTACAGTTGTTGAGCTTAGCTCCTACTTATAGTAAGGACTCTATTTCTTTTCCCTTATAGTACTTTAGTATTTACATACTAGAGTGTGAGCTTAGCTCCAAGTACTATAAGGCACCTTATCTTTCTTTTATCTTCTTTTATTTATTATAACATTTACTTGCTAAGGACTATTACTATACAATTAGCAAGGACTCATCTGATTTTGTTTTTGTTTATCTTTGTTTATCTCTCATTCATTTCACACTTGTGGCTACAATTACTTTAGCTTACTATGGATGCATCTCAGGTCACATGACTCCATTGATTGCCGCACAATCATTGTTGATTGGTGAACCTTAATTACTTTTACTATTCTTAGAACTTCTGTTTTTGTATAAGTAGTTGAAAGCCTGGTGGTCTTAAACCCCAGTCTTGTCAACTCCACAATCTAGGGATTCTCCTATACTGCATTTGGCCTAAGCTTGTCACAATCTCACTTCATTTCTCTTAAGAACTAAGTCTAAGATCTCTGAGTCACTCTAAGCATTGCTAAGACATCCTACACTCATCACCCTGGATCTTTGTTTAGTCATCAGTGGTATCATCTTAATCACTATCTCATTGATCCCACTCTTCATTGTCATCAGGAATGGATACTACACATATCAAGCACATAACAACTATCTTGTTACCAGGGGTATAGTTATAGCAAACCTTCCCTAAGACCATCCAATAGGCTGCTCTTAGCAGAGAGGTTATATGTGTGCACAGCTGTGCACACCACCAACTCCCAGAAACCTGAAGAGAGACCAGTGTGATGGAGGAGTGAGAGGGTGTGGTCTAGAATGGATCTGTTCCACCACTCTGCATGTCCATTCTGCTGTGGTGAGTAGGGCACAGTTTTCTGATGCTCTATCCCCTTGCTAAGAAGGAGATCCCCAATGGTCTTGTTAACATACTCCCCCCCTGTTGTCAGGCTGTTATTATTTTCCCTATTTTTCTCTTCATTTTTCTCTATTTTCTTATGTCTCTATCGTCATAGATCTTACAATCGCTCCTGATCTATCGA
>QLPN01000480.1:0-24573 GCA_003314395.1 Albatrellus ellisii
CTGTATGTTGTCAAATGCATCTCTCACTTCTCTTTTTCGTTCAGCATTCCTATCCTTCCACTGGCACATGCACTTTACATACACTTGACACACTGTTACATCACTATAACTCTTTGGGACTCTCCCCTACTCCCACACCACTCATATTCCAGACGATGTGTGTCATCCACATATTTAGGCACCCTTGTATTCTAGGATCCCTTCTCCACTTTAACTCTCTTTTCCACTACTATATAAGATGCACTACATATGCTACATATCCTCAGTAGTTGTCTTACAACAACACTGAGTGAGTACTCTCCTTTACCATCTTATCCTCTTTCTCACCACAGTCCTGCAGCTTCCTACTTTGTGTTTTGGCACTTCTCTCACTGCCCACACCTAACCTATGTGCTGCAGATATGATTCTTATGTTTCCCTTGTGTTGGGAACACATAAACACATTGCTCATGCTCATAGTTGTCTGCCATAACCTGTGCGAACAGGCAGCATGGGTGGTAGGGGACTGTGCACTGTTAACACAGTGGCAGTGTGGGCACATGGGTGGGCACAGAGGAAGGGACATACCAATTGCCCATGTCATCTTGAGTGGACATGGGTGGTGAGCAAGCTGCCACACTGCACTGGCACAGCAGCATGGGAGGGAGGGTGTGAAGCCAAGATGTGTGTGCTGGCATGCTGGGTGTGGCGCACCATGCACATGCCACACTGCCATGCATGGTGTGCACACAATTGTAGCACTGTTTCATGAACCATGTGGGTTTTTTAACTTACGACCATCCTCCCATTCTAATAGTGAGATGTCAACTCAGTCACTGTCAGTTTCTTCTAAAGCTACACAGACCATGATACTCTGAAGAGGTTTGTGTCAGGGCATCAGATTGACCTTGAACTGAGCTGCTGTGGGCAGCTTCTCTCCCAATTCAATATTGTCATCACCTCAATCCCACTTGACCATTCTACCAAACCTTGGATGCTTTCCAACCAGCAGCCTGTCAACTGGGATGTCAGTGCCTTTGCCCATGTTGAGATCAGGAAACCTCAAGCAAAGTCTTTTACCCATGATTACAGTTCTGAAAGTGTGAAGCAGTGGGCAATTCACAACCAAGCACAACCAAGTTGTGACTTGTTTGATTCCCCAAAAATCACAGGAAAAGTCCTTCCTTCCATTTTGGGAAAGTGAATGCCCCCTGAAAAAAGTCTCACAACTGGAAGGTATTTGCTAAGCACTGGCACTCTGTCGATGGCTTTGGTCTACACATTCTTTGTAGCCCCATGATCTACTTGATGGTCATTGATCTGGTGCTCCTTGAACTCTCCAATCAACCCCCATCGATACTGGCACCTACTTTCACTGCTAATGCCACCATTGATCCATGTAAGCTGTTCCAACCTTCCAACATTGTCTCCTGACCTTGACCATCTCCAGCCGCAATCACTGCTGCACAGGGCTTCTCAAGTGGGCCAACCTGCTCTGCAACCCTCTCCTCTCAACACCATCATGGTAAGGGCCAGGCAGCACTCTTTTGGACAGATGCATGTGCTGATGGCCATTGTTTTCTCTCACACAGGTGCAAAGGCTCCACCACCCTCTTCAAAGTCATGTAATGGCTCAAAACAATGAGCTGAGGATGACTAGTGAGCATCTCAGCACATTTCTTCCATTCTGTGCTCACTGTCTGCCTGAAGCCATGCTTGGACTGTTGTGGTTCTAGAGGAACATCAGGAGCATGGACTAAAGATTGGTGGCACCAAACTGGTGCTCATGTCATGTTTGGAGGAAAATGACCAGGCCAGGAGTGTTGATTTGAGCAGGTAAGCTTGAAACCTGCTATCATTCTTCATGGGCTTGTGCCACTGTTCTCCCACAGCCAAGCCTTGTCCCTGAGTAATACTCATTGCCCCCACCTTCTTTAGAAGCCCTTGACCCCAAACAGGCAGAACAAGATGCCTCTTGACTTGCTGATGCATTCCAGGAGGCTCTTGCAGGTGACAAGATGAAGATGAGTCTGGCAAGAAGCATGACAATGACAAACAGGAAGATGAAGATGAAGATGAAGATGAAGATGAAGAAGGCAATGGTGAGATGGAGGTGGATGATCCAGCAAGATCAGCTCACATCTCAGCCAAGGCTTGGGTAAGTAATGGATTTCCTTTCATTGCCACCTGCTGCTCACACAAATACTATGTTGATGCCTATATTTTCAACAGCTGGCAGAAGAGTGGCTGACAGATGGAGGAGAGTGTGCTTCATCTATGGAAGGTTCATTTGCCATGGCATATATTTGTGTTTACAATCTGACTGACCCTATTTCAAATGTTAGTGGTGGCTAGTGGGGGCATTGGCTTCAGGGGTCATACAAGACATTGTAGTGGATTCTAACCATACTGTTGAGTATCTTATGTATGTGGCCACTCAGAAGCTTTTCACCAGAAACAGAGACGAGAGGCCTACTGATGAATGGCTCAGTGCAGTAAGTTAAAAAAAATCCCTGGAATGTCTTTTTTTCATGACTATGCTTTCCAGGCTTCCCTAAAGAAAATATTTACCATACTTGGTTGTGTTCACCAACATCAGGTGGATGATGACCCATCACTTGATCAGAAGAGGCCAGTGATGACTTCCCACTGCCTGGACTTTTACAAGTCTGTCATGGTCCAGGCACAACAGCTCCAGCTAGAGTATGTGAAACACATGGCAATCCACAGTGTTGGCTGATAAGATCACATCAAGGCAGGAGGATTTTGATGTCATGCAAAACACTATTCTTGATTCACAGCTGTATCCTGAACATTTCAATCAAATCAAGGTTTCTATCCTGACGAATCTGAAGCAATGTGGGTAGTCCTGCTGTCTTATGTGAACATCAATTCAGGTCTCTATTTATCAGTCCCTTCAATGATCAAGGCTCATTTTAGTTGGACATGGCAGTGCACAACCCTCAACCATGGAGATGAGCTAGTGAACCTCCTCCTTTTGTGCATCCAACCCCACTGACTGTCTGTCACAGACTTCCACACTTATGGAGGCCAAAATTTGTGTGTACTAGGGCTGTGTTCAGAGTCCTTTCTATGTACCATGAGACAAAGATCCTGAAACCTGGTGTATGAGATTCTTTTTCACAGTATTTCACAGTCTGGTTTGCTTATGTGGATTTTCCCAGCAAAATGAGCCTGACTACAACTTTGTACTTCCCCACCATGAGCTGCTTCAATGCTTGGTGGGCACACTCACCATTCTTCTCCATTATATGTTTGATCAAGAGAGCCTCTGCTCTCATGTGGATGGCTGGGATTGGTTGTGCTCATTGTCCTGGCAAAAGGTAGCTCTCTGGTCATGTTGTACTACTGGAATATGGCACCAACTCATGATGACATGCAGGTTCAGTTGGTGTTTGGGAAGACTTTAGAGAAGCCTACCTTGGCAGAAGGCTTGCACAAGATGTATGAGAACTTCTTGGGCTTCACAATGATAGTGATGTCAAAGAAGTTTCATCTTGCATGTTGCACAATGCCAACAGTCATGGAGGACATGGGGTACATGGTCCTGTGCACTCATTGGAGCTGACCTGATGTTTATTTCCCTCTCATAACAGGGTCACAATGGATCAGGTGGATGCCATTGGGCATTGGGTGGGTAATACTCAGTGTGAGATATATGCTGACAAGATTCTGAAAAATGTGCATCAACAACATTGACAGTTTGGGAGGTGTAGTAGATACTTAGTTGGTATTTCCTTGCTCAGGCTGTCATTGCACTTGCTGGCTTCTATGTTGGTGAGGCTTACTGTGTGCCTTGGGCAGAGGTTGCTGTTCCCCAGGAGCTCCAACTGAAAATCTTCCCATTTGTTGAAGATGTGCTCAGCCACCTGCAAACTCAGAATGGCAAGATCAACCAAGGGACTGTCAATTTTTTAGAGCTTCTTCAACAGCTCCACCCCTTTTTCTGGAGGGTATGCATCTCTTTCATCTCCTCAATCATTCTCTCTCTCCTCATTGATATTTCAACAGGTGCTGGCTTGCCTTCATCAGGAATTCCCAGATTGCCTCATCCTCAGAGGGCTCCAAGTTGCTCACTGTGCTGAGGCCCAATCCTTCTTTGAGGAGTGGCCAGCTGCTTGTGCCACTGCAGAGGAAGCTCTTGAGGCTGACCATGAGATTGCTGCCAGCTTTCAGGAGGAAACTACACAGTCTGCCTTCATGTTGATTGCTGCATGACAGAAGGATCTTGAGCAAGTGGTGCATTCAGAGTCAGCACAGCTCCAGGTAATTGCCCAATGAACAGAGCCATTCTCACCTTCTTGCCAGTCCAAGGTCCAGCCACACCTTTTTTCTGTTCCTCCCACTTTGAATGTTTGAATAACAAGTGCTGCATCCATCACCCCCACAAGCCCCACATGTTCATGTGGGCACACATGCTCATCACCAGACAGCTCTGTGCCACCCACCCCTGCACAAGCACCACTGGCCTTGTAAGATGATAATATGGGTGTGGTAAGCTCTCATATTCCAGATGGTGATGCCTCATTGTCCCCACACTGATCCCCATCAAGTCCAAATGTGCAACCACCCCAACCAACACTGGGTCTGCCCCCTCTCATGGAGCATCACACAGCACACCTCCCAATTGTGGTTACACATGGAGGTGGGAAGCTCCACATTCTTCTGCTGTCACCTCCTCTCCAAACTCAGTTTGATCTTATCCTTCCACCTCCTGCTGCATTCTGCACAGCAAGCACATCTCCTGCTCAGTATCCCACCTAGTGATGTGACAGCTTGGCTCAGCCTGAATGCCATGGCTAAGGCTCAGCTTTGAGGGGCTCAGGCTTTTCAAAACTCAAGCCTGGGCCATAGTGATGGCTTCAGGCCAGCTTAGGCCAACCTAGGCTGAAGCCGCAGCTTTACAGCCAGTAAAGACATCAATGATAGCACTTCCAATTGATCTCCATGTTGCTGTTCAGGAGAGTGATCAAGAGCAACATTACCAGTAGATGGAGTGATCTGTGCCTCTGCTGCATGTAACACTGGAAAATGACCATCAGCAACAAAAGGCAAACACAGCAACATTAACACACTGCACACGACAATCATCCACTGTTGCATCAATCACCCAATTGCTTAGACATTGGAATACAATACTGGGTTCAGCCAACAAGGAGCAGGACTGATAGGATGAATAGGCTGAGGTGCAGTCCAGGCCCACCAATGTAACCATGGAGGCATGAGTTGTGAAGTTAGCATTTGGTGTGATTGGTGCTTTTCCTCTTTTGCTTATCCACTATAGTATGATACTTTATTTGCTTGTGTCCAGACTCCACTACATTTCAAATATACCTATGATTGACCCTGCACTGTAAATTTTCTGTTTTGTTTTGTTGTGCTCCAGCCTTGGAGCTAGACTTGTATTTGATTGTGCATCATCAGGGAGAATGACTAGATTTCCCCCACCCACAATTTGACTTCTCCCCATCTGAGCCTGTTAGTGAAAAGTGTGTTCCAATCTTCCCTCCATGTGTCACATTATCAAGAAAGTGCACATTCCTTGTAGGTCGCATCTATTATTGCATTGCATTGAGTCTCCATTGCATCACATTGTGTTCCCTTTATTGTGTCATTTGCCCATTTGTTGCCCAAGTTGCATGTCCCTCTATTGCCCCAGTCATGTCATGCTATCGCACATTTAGCCTTTAACTACTAACTCTCTCTACCTTGGTGTCTAGAGAATCTTATGATTCGCACCCTCCAGCTGTTACGAGGCACTTGCTTTGGCACCTCGTAACGGTTTCGTTTTCTTTTTTCTTTTTCTTTTATCTTACTTACTATAGTAAAGTGTAGTATTATTACTACAAGTGTGAGCTTAGCTCCACTTTACTTAGTAAGGACTCATCAGTTTCTTTTCTCTTTTATAGTACTTAAGTATTTACATACTTAAGTGTGAGCATAGCTCCAAGTACTATAAAAGACTTATCTTTTTCTTTATTTATTATAACATTTACTTGCTAAGGACTATTACTATACAATTAGCAAGGACTCCTTTTTCTCGTTCTTATTTACCTTTATTTTCCTCAAGTTCACTTCGCGTTTGTGGCTGAGCCACTTATATCACATGAACAGTCACTTACTGCGCTTTACTGCGCTTTATTGTTTACTTACTGCGCTTTACTGCGCTTTACTGCGTAACTGTACTATAGTTAGATCACTAGTCTTGTATAAAAGTTGACAAACTGGCGGTCTTAAACCCCAGTCTTGTCAACTTCGCAATCTAGGGATTCTCCTTATACTGCGCTTGAACTAAGCTCGCCACTACCTCATCTCCCTCTCAGAACTAAGTCTAAGAACTCTAAAAAGACATCTTACACTAAAGTCAAACTGGATCCTCGCATCGTTATTGGTGGGATCATCTTCATCACTATATTGATAATCCCATTCTTCATCGTCATTCGGAATCTCTATTACGTCCATCAAGCCAACACCCAAACTTTGGTTACCAGGAGTAACATTCTAGACCTTCCCTAAGACCGTCCAATAGGCCGCTCTTAGCACCAGCAATTGTTGTGGTTGTGGTTGTTATCCCCCTTCAGCCCAGCACAGCACATACCATATTGGAGCCCACTGTGAGGGTCTGCAAGTCAAGATTACATCTAGACACCACCACAACCTTCATTTGCAAAGACATACAAGCTCACTGACAATTGAAGTGCTCTGAGACAAACTAGAGCAACTCGTTGGCCTGTTGCACAATTCACCACCTTCCACACATTCCCTGCTCACAGAAGAAGAGCTAATATTAAGATAGAACCACCCAGAGTACCAGATATGGACACTTGGGCTCAGGTGATCGCCAGAGCACTGCTAAGAGCAGCCTATTGGACAGTCTTAGGGAAGGTCTGATATGATAATACCTCTGGTAACAAGGTAGTTGATACATGCTTGATAAGCATAGTAACCATTCTGGATGATGATGAAGAGAGGGATCAATGAGATAGTGATGAGGATGATATGCCAATGACTAAACAAGGATCCAGTGTGATGAGTTTATGATATCTTAGTGATGCTTAGAGTGACTTAGAGATCTTTAGACTTTAGTTCTTAGAGTGAAGCAAGTTTTGTAGCAAGCTTAGGTCAAGCACAGTATAGGAGAATCCCTAGATTGCAAAGTTGACAAGACTGGGGTTTAAGACTGCCAGTCTTTCAATTACTTATACAAAACCAGAGTCCTAAAGATAGTACAAGTAGATAAAGTTCATGGATCAATGATGATTGTGCAGCAATCAATGAGATCACATGATCCTAGACATGTCCATAAAATATAGTAAGTGGCTCAGCCACAAGCATGAAATGAACAAGAGGTAAACAAAGATAAACAAATGTGAGAAAGAGGAGTCCTTGCTAATTGTATAGTGGTAGTCCTTAGCAAGTAAATGTAAATAAATAAAGAAACATAAAGGAAACAGATAAGTCTTTTTATAGTACCTGGAGCTAAGCTCACACTTAAGTATGTAAATACTTAAGTACTATAAAAGAGAAGAGAAATGAGTCCTTACTATAAGTAGGAGCTAAGCTCACTGCTGTAGTTAATACTATGCTTATAGTAAGTAAAAATATAAAAAAGAAAAAAGAGAAAAGGAAAAGAAAACCATTACAAGGTGCCAAAGC
Source organism: Albatrellus ellisii (assembly GCA_003314395.1). Taxonomy (NCBI): domain Eukaryota; kingdom Fungi; phylum Basidiomycota; class Agaricomycetes; order Russulales; family Albatrellaceae; genus Albatrellus; species Albatrellus ellisii. Next base: position 7,657 of record QLPN01000480.1, read on the forward strand.
AAGTGCCTCATAACAAGTGCTCAAGTCCCAATGTGCAACATGTCCACAACAGCAAGGTACCACACCACTGCATGAAAACAGTAATGCATGCAATTTCTGTGGTGAGATGAATCACTATATTCACAAGTGTTTGGTCATCAATGACTACATCATGCAGGGTAAAATCAGTCATAACACTGATGGAAAAGTTGTTCTGCCTACAGGGATCTTTGTACCGAGAGGCATCACAGGATGATGGTTGCATGACCATGTCAACAAGTGGCATCACCAAAATCCAGGAAATGTCAGCACCAGTCAGATGATGTTCAATGTGCAGGTGATGAATGACTGTGCCTCTGGTAGCAATGGCACCAGCTCATATCAGCTGCTGAAGGACAAGCATATTGTGAATCTAGAGTGCGAATTGTATAACCTGTGTCACACACAGGTACCGTTCCAGCCTACCATCTGGACATGAAGACAACATGCAGAAGAAAATCTAGTGTCAGGATCGTCAAGCCTACGGCAACAGCCCATAGCGTGAGACCACGGAAACCCGACTTATCCCTGCTCTCCTTTGGAGAGACTTACTGGGAGCTGCCTTGGATCTAGGCCCAAGGGAGGAGAGGACTCAGACCATAGAAGAAGGGGATGAACCAGCTGTAACAAGCTGGAGTCTATTCGTCTAGCTACCTCCCTACTTATAGTACTATGGATCGGCGCATGGACCAGGCGCAGTAACTAAGGGCAGGTCAAGCAGTAACTAAAGCGCAGCATGTGTGGGAACACAGCTTACAGATGTGCAGCAGCTGTGGGAACGATCCCTGAGATGACCGTAACGACAGTAAGTAAGATATCTAATAAGATGAGATAAAAGATAATATGAAGATCTTATCTTATCAGATGATCTAAAGAGAAACATAAAAGAAAGTAAAGGAAATAATAAAATAACGGTAGGGAATAAAGTCAGCGATAGGAGTCTGACATCTAGCATCAGGCAACAATTCACATGATGTGCCAGAAGTACCTCCACCTCAACAGTCTAACTCACATGCACTGCAGGTGACTTGGGAGTTGATGCCTCCTCAGGCTGAGACTACTCAGTTGGCAGCCCATAATGATAATGGTCCACCCATTCACCCTTTTGCCCAGGCTCAAGATGCAACCATTCCTGCACCTGTGTCTGTCAATCCCACACCATCACACATTGCACCTGCACAGAGAAGACCTGACAACACATACCATGTGGATCCACCAATTCATGACAAAGCTCATGCTGTCTGCACAGGAATGAGCCAACACTAGAAAGGAGAAGGAGAACAGATTGCATTGCAGCAAAGACATAGTGGGTAGTGGTGCAACTAAAGTTGCAGAGTGGAAATATGTGGTTAGACATTATTGATAATGTCTAAGGGTGGTAGAAAGTGGGGGAGTGAGTAAATGTAGTGCACATTGAACAAGGTTCAAGCAGAGTTTAGAACATGGGTTTGTTGATCATGTTTTAAGAACATGGTTATAGTTGTGTAAGTGGGTTAGATAAGACATAATAAGAATGTGTGTTAGCTTGTGTATAGTGAAGCTGAACGAAATTCCAACACATGTGGCAGAAGTATTCCAATGCACTGTGGAAATGCTGATAACCATCACCCACTGTCAGCTTTACTCCATTGCCCTGGAAGTCCACTACCAAGCTTGGGAGGCAATGATGACAAAGAAAGTTCCCATTAATCTGGTCCCCACAGCAGCTGCAAACTACATGGAGGAGGATGATGATGAAAATGACATCATTGATAGCTATGCTCAGACCATCTCCAACGAAAAGGTTTGTTGCCTAGTGCATGATATGCCATGCAAATTTGAAGAAGTGGTCATGTCTAGTCGGTGTGGCAAGCCTATCATCATCCCTGACCCATATGAAGCATACCTTCATGAGTTTCTGCCTGGCCAGCCACCAGACTCGCTCATAGTCACAAAAGAGTCAGCATCACTGCATTCCATATTGCCACTGGTCAACAACAATCAACAAATTGAAAGCATAATTGATCCAGGGTGCCAAGTGATCATGATGTCAGAGGAGGTTTGCCATTTGCTCAGCATAATTTATGACCTGAGTGTGGTCTTAAATATGCAGTCAGCAAATGGTGAAGTTGACAGGTCACTTGGCCTTGCCTGTAATGTTCCATTTTTATTTAAAGACATCACATTATATTTGCAGGTTCACATCATCCACAGTCCAGCATACAACATCTTATTAGGGCAACCATTCAACATATTAATGTGAAGTGTCATTCGCAACTTTGGTAACAAGGATCAGATGATCACAATCCATGATCCTGACATGGGGTCATCAGTGACTGTGCCAACGCTACCATGTGGGTCCTGTTGATTCTGTTGGATTTTATCTAGCTTTTATGCCACTGAGCAGTTCCCTTTGCTATTTCTCTCTCTCTCTACTTCATATCTATCTTATCTATATCTTATCTCTATCTCATCTATGTCTTATCTCATCATCTTACTCATCTTATCTCTTTCTGGCTCTTCTCCTATGTCTTACTGGCTGTGCTCTATTGTCTACATCTGGCCATGCTCTTACTCTACTGCTTTAGGCAGTCTCTTTGTCATACTCTTTGTAGCTCCACTACAACTCTATACTTTCATCTCCTTATCTACTTTTCCCCCTTGTCATCTCTGTTTTTCTACCAAGTCTTTCCACACCATGGAAAGCATCTTAACTCTACTCTGTGCCCTCATGTCTGGTGTCCTCTCTACTCTCACTCTGGTTGTACTCTTCCATACTCTCCTGTCTCCCTATTCCCTCTTACCTATGCTGTTATCCTCAATGCACCTTGTCATTCCCTTTGTCTTAGTCTCCTGCCCTCTCCTGCATCAACAGATTCCAGTTTTGCCAAAAAGAAGTATTGGGTTTTTGTGATTCGAGGATCTGACTGAGCCTCAGGGAGATCATGAAAATAATGATGCATGCAGTAGCAAGAGTGCAGACTCACTTGATATCTCTGACACATTTATTTGCAATAACCTCATTCCTATTTTTCAGCTTTACACTACAAATCCCTCTCCATCTATGCTTCCAGCTTCTGTTTTTCTTGATTCTTTGGACTCCACTGTTGCCATGTGTGGGAAGAGAAAGTATAAGCTGGTAGCAAAGAAAGTGTGCCTGATTATGGCTGATCTCCCATTGTGTTTTCACATTATTTGCAATATACACAGTGACCCACTCATGTCAATTCCTATACTTTTACACAATCCTCCACCATTTATTCCAGTCAGATGCTATACTAATGAATGAAAAGACATCATAGACAGAGCACATGGAGGTGACTTCCTTTGGCCCACTGAGTGTGATCTCATGCATCACTTTATGTGCCTACAGCACTTGTGTTTTGCTTGGGATGACTCTGAGTGAGGGTGTTTCCAGGAAGACTTCTTCCCACCCATCAAAATCCCCATTGTAGAACACAAGCCTTGGGTACAGTGCAACATTCCCATTCTGCCAGGTATCTATGATGAAGTATGTCACCTTATTACCAAAAAGATCATGGCCAGTGTCTACAAGCTGTCAGGACGCATTTATTTTTCTTTTCATTTTACGATTTCTTTCGTTCTTATCGCTCAAGATCTACATAAGATATCTTATCAGATCATGAAGATCTTATCGCGATTATATATGACTCATTCCCATTTCGTCATTGGCCTGATTACTATACGCATATGACACATATTCTCACAGTCACTTACAGAGCTTCCCATAGATGCTGCGCATCCTTACTGATGCTGTGCAAGTTGCTTATTGATCCTTCACAGGAATGCTGCACATTCCTTTATGATACGCCTGCCCTATAGTACATACATGGTCTGTGCGCAGGTTCCTCTTAGTATATATACTTCAGCTGTATCGTAGCTACTCTTCAGCTGAATACATCTGGGATATCCATTTGCTTAAGTGTGATCTCATCCCTTTGTTAGCTCTTTCCTCTTCCATTACATTGTGTGACCTTGCTGGCAAACGTTGGCCTCACAATTGTATTCAGCTCTTTTATCCGCAACCTCACACACACACACCTATCCTCCACCTTCATCACCACTCCCCTTCCTCCTCACTCAAGAGAGTGTTGTAATTGTTATAGTTCTCAAATTCTTCGTAGTTCAGCTGCAGCGCCGGGCCGTACATTGCCTCAGCGAGCAGTGCAAGGGTGTCTACCAATTAGTGGGGCACCGAAGATCTCTCTGACAACCGTTTGGACCAGAGATACTATAACTTTTACTATATCAAGATCTCTTTTGTAGTAGTCTTAGTACTTAGTACAACTACGATACCACCCCTTCCACTCTGCGTTTGAAAGGCTTGTTCCCTTGAAAAAGGAACAAAGAGTTTTCACTTCACGCAGTTTTATATTTCATCATTCCAAGAATACTCCGCTCGGAAAAGAGGACTAGGTCAGGCAAATCATACGCCAGACTTACCTCTTCCCTACCTCCAGCCACACATCCTCGAACTTCTCAAGCTCTAATTAGGTTCTACGGCAACACATTCGAATACCACCGACAGCAAGCCATTTGGTTCTTCAAACTCCACAATCAGTATTACAATGCTCACCCTGAAGAATTCCCATGGTATTTCTTTCCTCACTACTGGGAAAGAACCAGCCCATATTATAATTCACTCCCCCAACAATTCATCTTCAGAGGAGAGATTAACAGATGAGTGGTCCGTCCAATTGGCAAGCAAGAGAACCAAGAACAGAAATACTAGACTCATCAGAAGAGAGAATGGACGACGACAGAATAAACCCAATCGCAACCCGGATAGTGGATCTGGAGGATACCTTGGAGATAATGAGACACGAGATAGAACAATCGAAACAGGCACAGCAACAACAACAAATACACCAATTGGAAATGGGGAATGCATTGGTCGAAATAACCAAATCCTTGGCCAAAATAACATCGATGCTATCCGACCCCCAAACCCAAATGCCACATTCGACAAATATCTCTGGCCACACTGTCACCCCCATGGGCCACGTATTTGCCCAACACCGGGTAAAAGTTTTGTCACCTACTCCATACTCGGGGAAGTGCGACAAACTTGACTCCTTCATACAAGAATTATTTCTTGTATTGGCAGCAAATAAAACGTGGACAGACAGCGACAGGATCACATATGCCCTATCATATATGATAGGAGGAAGTGCAGAAGCCTGGAGAAACCTAGTTGTAGCAAAACAACGATTACATGAAGTCCATCCAAACAATCCAATATATCCAGAACCTTTCACAAACTGGATGGACTTCGATATGAAATTATGAGCACAATTTGGTGACCCAGACGAAGCACAAACAGTGCAACAACAGTTGCACAAACTACGACAAGGGGGAAAGTCAGCAGAAGAATTCACCACTGAATTCCTCTTAATAGCAGCAAAAACAAAATATGATGAAGAAGCATTGATTGACTGCTATAAAAGAGGATTAAACGTGGATCTTCTCCAAAAAGTCTACAACATACACCCTCCCCCTTCCACATACCTATCATGGCAACAAATGGTGCAGAGCACGGATCGGCATATGAGAGAGTTCAAGCAATTGGTTGCTGACAGGGGATCCTCAAGCTGGGGACCCAGATACAACCGAAATGCTAACACTCAAAATAATGCCGCTAATCCTTCTGCAACTCATAAAGCCAGCAATGAAACAGTACCCATGGACGTAGACTGTGCACAAAGACGCCGAGAAATCATTTGCTTCAACTGCAGGGAGAAGGGGCATATATCACGAGACTGTCCTCAGAAGAAAAAGGAGAAATTATGCACTATTCACGAACAGATCAGAGGCATGTCTACAGAAGAATTTGCACAGATGTTGAATGACGAAGCGATTAAGAAAATTGCAAAGGAAGCGGGTTTTGGAAGGGACGAGTAGTAGATGTCACTACCTCATCCAACCGATTTTCAGTACTTACTCCAGATGACAGCGCTGTTGACCATGCCAATGTATGTGATCCAATTGAAATATTTAATCACATTGAACCAGAGAAAAAGACTGAGAAGAAGACATCAGAGAGTATGCCCTCTCTAGAAAAGGAAAAGCATGTTGTCATGGGAATACGAATGGAACTGCCCATGATAGAAATAGAAGTCAAGAAACCAGACAGCGGACAAGTAATTACTATTCAAGCCTTGGTCGATTCAGGAGCAACAACTTGTTATGTAGACGAAGAATTTGTCAAAAACAATTGTCTTGTTACAAAGAAACTTCCAATCGCCATTCCAGTCTACAACGTCGATGGGACAAAGAACAAAAGAGGCTCTATCAAAGAAACCGTGGATCTTATAGTCAAAATACAAAACCACACAGAAAGGACCACATTCTGTGTTACAGGACTAGGAAAAGTCAACCTTATTCTTGGAGAAACATGGTTGAAAATCCACAACCCCGAGATAGACTGGGAAATGGGCAGAGTAAAATTCTCTAGATGTCCACAACGATGTCACGTCAGAGTAGTAGCAGAACGAAAGGAACACAAACAGAGAAAGAAAGAAGAAGTTCCTGAATTGAAGGAAGTTGATGATGAAGACGAAGACACAATAGGAAAAGAAGACAAAGTACTATGTGTTATGATTGGAAATCCTGAATTGGAAGCGTCCATATCAAACATATCTCAGGATTTAGTGATAGAAGCAGAAAAGCGAAAGATCAAAAAATCATTTGAAGATATAGTACCCAAAGCATACCATGGATTCAAATCTGTATTCGCAAAGGAATCATTCGATGAATTACCTCCCAAACGTACCTGGGATCATGCCATCGAATTAAAACCAAATGCGAAAATGCACATGGGGAAAATCTACAATCTTTCATTTACAGAACAAAAAGAGTTGGAAAAGTTTATTGAAGAAAACTTGAAATCAGGACGAATCAGACCATCCAAATCACCAATGGCTTCCCCCTTCTTCTTTATCAAAAAGAAATCAGGGGATTACGTCCAATTCAAGATAACAGACGCCTCAATGAGATTACAATCAAAAATTCCTACCCATTACCACTCATATCGGAATTGATTGACAAACTCAAAGGGGCTAAGTACTTCACGAAACTCGATATCAGATGGGGATATAACAATGTCCGTATCAAAGAAGGAGATGAATGGAAGGCTGCCTTCATTATGAACCAAGGATTATACGAACCCCTAGTGATGTTCTTCGGACTTACCAACAGCCCTGCTACTTTTCAAACCATGATGAATCATCTCTTCAGAGAGTTGATAGCAAAAGGAAAAGTAGTAGTATACATGGACGACATCCTTATCTTCACGGCGACGATTGAAGAACATAGGATTATAGTGGAAGAGGTGTTGAAGATATTACACGATAACAAATTATATCTCAAACCGGAGAAATGCGACTTTGCAAAGACAGAAATCGATTACCTTGGACTTAAAATATCCTTTGACAAAATTATGATGGACCCTATCAAAGTTCAAGGTATCGCAGAATGGCCTATTCCCACCTCTGTCACAGAAGTCCACTCCTTTTTAGGATTCACAAATTTTTATCGACGTTTTATCAGAGGATTCTCCAACATAGCAAAACCTCTCAACTCACTTCTACAAAAAGATGTAAAATGGCATTGGAACTCAGAACAACAAGAGTCGTTCGAAAACCTCAAAATAGCGTTGTGTTCTAAACCTGTTTTAGTTTTCCCCGAGCCCAATCATCCTTACCTTGTGGAAGCAGATAGTTCAGGATATGCTACAGGAGCAGTATTGTCACAGATGAGAGACGATGAGAAATGGCACCCAGTGGCGTATATCAGCAAAGGATTATCACCTGCAGAGAGGAATTATGACATCTATGACAAAGAGATGTTAGCTGTTATACACGCATTGGAGCAATGGAGACACTATCTAGAAGGAACAGATAGTCCTGTCCAGATCCTTACGGATCACAAAAACCTAGAGTACTTTATGAGTGCCCAGAAATTGAACCGTCACCAGGCTTGATGGTCTCTATTTCTTTCTAGGTTCAATATCCACCTTTCCCACAGACCGGGAAAGAGTTCAGCCAAACCAGATCTCCTCTCGAGACGAGCGGATCATAAAGAGGGGGTGGAACATGACAATGAGAATGTCATACTGCTAAAACCCGAATTTTTCAAAACAAATAATCTGGTTGATAGCGCTTGCACATCCCAAATTATAGACAAAAACACCATAGCAGTTTTGGCAAACAATATTCCACTTCTTAAAAAGATCGCAGATGAACAGGAGAAAGATGGAGATGTCAAAATGTGGGCAGAACTATCAGCAGATGAATGCAAGACAGCTACCATAGCAGGATGGGGACAAAACAATAAAGGATTACTTACATTCAAAGACAAAATCCTAGTCCCAGATAGTTGCAGAGCAGAAGTCGTCAAATATTGCCATGATACTCCAATCGCAGGACATCCAGGACAATGGAGGACACTAGAACTAGTGTCAAGAACATTTTGGTGGAAGGGAATGGCAGTGTATGTCAGGAAATATGTCAAGAGTTGCGACATTTGTCAGAGAACAAAAACAATCACAAAGAAACCACAAGGCGAACTGACACCAAATGAAATACCGTCAAATCCTTGGCAGATCATATCCACAGATCTCATTATGCAATTACCTGAAAGTCAAGGATATGACTCAATACTTGTGGTAGTCGATCGGTTCTCAAAAATGATACATATCATGGCAACAACATCCGACATAACAGCAGAAGGAATAGCAAGGATGTTCAGAGATAACGTTTGGAAGCATCATGGATTACCTGAAAAGATCATATCTGATCGGGGACCACAATTTGCTTCCAAAATGATGAAAGAGTTGAATCGGTTATTAGGCATCAAAACAGCATTATCAACAGCCTATCATCCTCAAACTGATGGTCAAACAGAGCGAATCAATCAAGAGATAGAACAATATCTCAGAATATTCATTGATCATAGACAATCAGACTGGATGAATTGGTTACCAATGGCCGAATTTTGCTACAATAATAGAGTCAACACCTCAACCAAATACTCTCCATTTATGATCAACTCTGGACAAAATCCTCGCATGGGTTTTGAATCGGGCAAAACGTCCACTATCGACTCAGTAGAAAATTTTGTGGAAGGAATGAAGAGGACTAGAGATGATGCAGAATCAGCGCTAAGGAAAGCAGCTGATGATATGAAGAAGTACTATGACACTCACAGAGGAGTTACACCCATTTACACAATAGGGGATAAAGTTTGGTTAGACTCAACAAATATTCAAACAGGAAGACCAACAAAGAAATTGGATCATAAACGACTTGGACCTTACCCAATTGAACAAATATTGTCAAACAATGTGTACAAATTGACACTACCCAAGTCAATGAAAATCCATCCAGTCTTCCATGTTGCGAAATTATTACCTTATATCCCAAATGAAATCCCAGAGCGAATCGTGAAAACTCCACCCTCTCCAATCATCAAAGATGGTATTGAACAATACAAAGTCGAAACAATCTTGAATAGTAGGAAAAATAGAGGAAAAATTCAATATCTCATCAAATGGAAGAATTACCCAGAAGACGAAAATTCCTGGGAACCAGCTACAAATATTCTCAAAGACGTACCCAAGCTGGTCAAAGAATTCCATTTAAAATATCCCCTCGCAATACGTACTATTCAAAAATGTTCCATACCAGTCAAACGACTTTCGGACATCACAAGACTACCTACGAGAGGATCAGAACATGCCACAGGATTAGATCTTTACAGTGCTGAAGAAATCATTATTCCCTCACATGGTCAAAAATTGGTTGACACCCAAATCGCCTTAGCTATACCAGATCATTGCTATGGTCGTATCACACCTCGCAGTGGTTTGGCTGTTAAGAATTCCATTCATATTGGTGCAGGTGTCATCGATTCAGACTATAGGGGAACATTGAAAATACTTATCGTCAATCTCAGCACTGAAGAATTCAAAATCAAAATCGGCGATCACATTGCTCAATTGATCCTCAAACACATCTCTATTGCTGATGTCCACGAAGTTCAAACATTGGAAAATACCGAAAGAGGAGAACAAGGGTTTGGTTCTACTGGAATTGCATATGCTCGTCGAGTCGTCTCGCCCTAAAAGAGGGGGTATTTGTCAGGATGCATTTATTTTTCTTTTCATTTTACGATTTCTTTCATTCTTATTGCTCAAGATCTACATAAGATATCTTATCAGATCATGAAGATCTTATCGCGATTATATATGACTCATTCCCATTTCATCATTGGCCCGATTACTATACGCATATGACACATATTCTCACAGTCGCTTACAGAGCTTCCCATAGATGCTGCACATCCTTACTGATGCTGTGCAAGTTGCTTATTGATCCTTCACAGGAATGCTGCGCATTCCTTTATGATACACCTGCCCTATAGTACATACATGGTCTGTGCGCAGGTTTCTCTTAGTATATATACTTCAGCTGTATCGTAGCTACTCTTCAGCTGAATACATCTGGGATATCTGTTTGCTTAAGCGTGATCTCATCCCTTTGTTAGCTCTTTCCTCTTCCATTACATTGTGTGACCTTGCTGGCAAACGTCGGCCTCACACAAGCTGTCCAACTCGTCATACTGATCTTGCTGGTTTTGTGTTGTCAAAAAGGATGGTACCAGTCTTTGGATTGTGCAGTCTCGAGCTGCTCAATGTGGTGATGATCCAACACTCTGGCATACCCCTGTTCACAGACCTTCTTGCTGAACAATTTGCAGGTTGCATCTGTGGTGTGACATTGGATCTATATGTCAGCTACAATGAGTGATCACTTGTGGAATCATCACAAGATCTAACCACATTCCAATTACTGTTTGGCATGCTACATCTCATCACCCTTCCAATGGGGTGGATGAATTCTGTCCCTATTTTCCATGAAGATGTTACTCACATTTTACAGTCTGAAATCCCACATGTCACAGTACCATTTATCAACAACGTACTGGTGAAAGGTCCCAACACCAATTACCATGATGCTGACAGTAAATATGAATCAATTCCTAAGAATCCCAGTATCCAACACTTCATTTGGGAGCATTTCCAAAATCTAAACCACATAGTCCAGCAAATGAAGCATGCTGGAGGCACATTCTCAGGGCACAAGACAGTGCTCTGCACTCCAGACTTCAATGTCATGGGCCATTGTTGTACTTCAGAAGGTCATATTCCTGAAGAATCATGCATCACAAAAATATCCAGTTGAGGTCCTTGTCATGACCTCTCTGATGTTCACACATTCCTTGGCACTGTTGGCATCCTTCACATCTTTATTTGCAATTTTGCACATCGTGCTCACACTCTCACCATGCTTACTTGTAAACTCCAACCCTTCATCTTTGGTCCAGAGCAGCTAGCAGTGCAAGAAGATCTCAAACAAGCCATTCTCTCATCACCCATGCTCAGACCCATCAACTATCATTTGCCCACACCTGTTATCCTCTCAGTTGACACCTCATATATCATGGTTGGCTTTATCCTCAGCCAAGAAGATTCAGAGAACTCTGGGTGACGCTGTTTCATGTGTTTTGGCTCAATAACACATAATGATCAAGAGTCATGCTTTTTGCAAGCCAAGCTTGAGATCTATGGCTTATTCCACACCCTGCATGCCTTAAAACTTTACCTCATAGGTGTTCAAAACCTCTTTGTTGAAATTGATGCCCAGTAGATAAAAGGCATGCTAACCAACCCAGACCTTGTACCTTCTATGAGTATCAATAGGTGGATTATCAGCACCCTTGCATTTCACTTCACGCTTGTGCATGTACCTGGTGCAGTCCATGGTCCAGATGGACTGTCATGGAGGCCTCTGCAGCCTGGTGATAAGCCTGAGATGGACAATGAAGAGGAATTTGACAAATGGATAGACCACTTTTATGGTTTCATGCATATTATTAACCCACCATCTCCAAGACTCCAAGCCACTTCCCAATCCCTTGCCATTTTAGCTAACACTGTATCAGATTCTCCAGCAGAGGGCAATGCAATATCTCAACCTAATGGTGAAAATGTGCCACCTGAACCAATTCTGCGAAACACTGCAGTGCTGCAACAGGACAAACAGCTTCTTGCTGTTCACACATGGCTGGACAACTTACAGCACCCAGTTGATATTGATGATGCACAGTATGCAAGATTCATGCATTGTTGTACTGAATTTTTCATAGTCACAGGACAACTCTGGCAAAAAGACCCACATGGCCAGCACAAAGCAGTCCTCTTTTACAAGGAGTGATTACCAATTCTGTGATCTGTGCACAATGACATCAGTCATTGGGGTATTTATGGAACACACACATTAATTCACAAACATTTCTGGTGGCCTCAATTGCCATGAGATGTCACCTGGTTCATGTGGACATGTCATATCTGCCAACTGCAGCAGATTAGAAACATCTTGTTGCCTCCAACAGTTGTGATGCCCATGCCTTTATTCACCAAAATGTACATGGATTCCATGCACATGCCTCCATTGGGTGGATATAAGTATATTGCACAAGGTCATTGCTTGCTCACACATTATCCAGAGTTTCACATGCTGTGCTCTGAAATGGCTAAATCCCTTGGCAACTGGATATCCTTTGTCACTGGGGAGTGTTGATGGACATTGTCTCTGACAATGGCACACCATATGTTAAAGCACTTGATTATTTGGCACAGAAGTATCACATTTGGCATATCCATATTTCAGGTTACAATTCTCACACCAACAGCATAGTCAAGCATCCACATTTTGATGTGCACCAGGTGTTGTTCAAGGCTGCAGATGGCAACCAGTCAAAATGGTCCCAGGTTGCATACTCCATGTTTTGGGCTGACCACATTACAATTTGTAGGTGCATGGGGTGTTCCCCTTATTTTGCAGTTACTGGCAGACACCCTATCCTACCCCTTGACATTGCTGAAGCTACATATCTTGTTCCACCACCACATTCCATTTTATCTACCACCAATCTCATTTCTTGCAGGGCAATCATGCTCCAGAAATGTCAAGAGCATCTCATGGAGCTACACTCCACAGTATTTGACATGCGACAGGAAGCTGTGGCCAGATTTGAGTGTTAATTTGACACGACTATCCATGATTTTGACTTCCTGCATGGTGCTCTCATCCTCATCCACCACACCACAATTGAAAAAGCACTAAACCACAAAATGCATCCCTGCTACCTCAGACCCCTTATTGTGCTCTTGCACAACAAAGGGAGCACATATATGTTGAGAATTTCCATGTATGTCGATCTATACATTAAGCACTCATATTTTCGTTCAGCATTTCCCCTTACTATAACACCACTTACATACATCACTTTCCTCACTTCTCACACCACACCTACTCTGGACGACACGCATCCCCCACTTATATGGGCATCCTTATACTTAGGGTTATAAGCTCCTCTTCAACCTAACTCCTCTTCACATATATAAAGATGTATACTACACCATACTATCCTCAGTCATCATCCTTCTGACACTGAGTGAGTACCCACTTCCTCTACATCTTGTTCTTACCCTTATCACAATCCTGCAGCTCCTTCTTCATACATCATGGCATTCTCTGTTGTCCACACCTCTTACTCATCACTGCAGCCATGCTGCCATATTTGATTCCAATACTAGTCTCTTTTGCTGTCTGCCATAGCCTGCTCAAACAATATATACTGTGTGAATTCAACAGTGCAGTTCTCGACAGGCCTATTGTGGCATTTCACATCATCCCCTATTTTGTGTGTCATGTGATTCCCTTTCCTCCACTCAACAACCTTATAGACATCATGACAGATCACCTCCATCAACTGGAGTCTACTATGTTGGACGACATTGAGGAGCAAGTTGCCAAATGCAACTAAAAACACATCTCTCTTATTTTCTTTCTCTCTTTACTTATTTCCTATCCAGTTTTGTTTATGTGCTCACAAGTCTCTCACTTGTACCATTTGCTTTCCCCTCTTGCTTTTATTCTGCAGAAAATTCTAAATATACAGGAGACAATGAACATACATGTGCATGGTGACCTTTATCCCCTTCCCTTCCCCTTGCCCTTGCCCTTGCCCTTCACACTGCTCACTTTCCACAGTGACACACTGCATTCTGGACTCTGCCTCTCTACTGCCTCGAGATGTGTGTGTACCTCCTTGATTTCAGCCTCAACCATGAGGAGTGATCAGTTGATCACAAGCCACTGTCTTTGCAGGGTCATGTGGTGCACTTGGTGCCACTGGAGTGTCTCCCAGTCCAAGATGGTTGCAATGTCACCACTGCCATTGCAAGCAAGGTGCCCTGGGGATAGGCCTGGGAGTGTGATGGTCATGGGAGCACACACTCCCAGCAATGTGCCCATGGTGACTGTGTGCCCATGTGTGATAGTGTGACTGGGTCCTGCCTCATCGCTGCTGCCTGGCATGAAGAGGGGTGAGGTGGCCTGCAGGACTGTTACAAGTGGATTAGCATTCTCCACTTGTGGTGACACTCTGTGAAGTCCTCACCAGTTCCTGCTGACCACTGCAGTTGTACTGCACCTTCACAGCATTTGCACTGACATGTGCATTTCATGCAGTGCCCTGCCCACTCATACCAAAAGCAGGCACTCTTTGTGCACCAGCATAGACCACATGACCTAATTGCCTGTGCTTGTGTCAGTCTTGGGACTGAGATTGAGAAGTATCTGCTTACCCACTGAGTTGGACCCACATCTGTCTGCTTGCACCCACATCACTGTGGCACAACTGCACCCATTGTCACTGTCACTGTCTGTGTGCATTTTGCTGGATGGGGTGTCATGCCATCCATTGCATCTTCCAACCCACACTTTGCTGCTGTCATCCCAGCTGTCTTTGTGGAAGCCACCAGCTCATCCTCACCCTCATCATCATCATCATCATCATCATCATCATTGCCACTGGACATGTCCTCACTGTTGCTGCCAGCCTCTTGGCTGTCTTCATCAGCCAAGGGCAAACTTTGCAGCAGTCACATGGCCACCCCCTTCCATGCACACACCAGGGTGCTCTTGTGCACCTGCTACTCACCCAACACCTGCATCTGGAGGGGCTTTTGTGGCTGTTTGAGTATAATGACCTGGGGTTTCTGCCTGTGCATGTTGCTACCCACTGGTGGTGCCTGCAGTTTGGCCTCTGCTGTGGCCAGCATTGCCTGCTCAACCTGAGCATGCTCTTCAGTCGCAGGTCACTCTGCCTCATCCTGCTCCACTGTCTCTCATGCCAGGGTCACCAGCCATTTGGCCTCATCACATGCTGCCTGCTCCTGTGCTTCATGCTCCACCAGTTCCCACACTGCCTGCTCCATGCATTCCTGTGTCTTGCACTCCTTGCATTCATGCTCTGCAGCTTCCTCAAGCTCCAGCTCACATTCGACCACATTGTTTGCCATGTGTGTGTATTCCATGACCTGCGCCAGTGGGAGGAACTCATGTGCCCACCTCAACCAGCTTGGTTGTGCTGCAGTGGCCACAACATCATGGACACCCTCCACAAAGAACACCACATTGGCTTCCATACCATTATGCTGCTGGTGCATGTCCTGTGCACCCCAGGTCAGTGGGGATGGTCAGTCAGTGCCTGCTGTCCAAGTGCAGTACACCTCCTCATCAACTCCTTCACCTTGCAGTCATGCATTGAGGGCTGTATGCATGTGTGCTCAGATGCATCTGAGCACATGGTCAGAGGAGGAGGTGGCAAGGGACGTGGAGTGCAATGTGTTAGTGGATGGCAAGGTGGTGATGGGTTGGCAGAAGATGGTGGAAGAAGATGATGGTGTTGATGAAGATTAGTGGTGGCAGTCACTTTTATCATGCTCCCCAGTTTAGGGCAGGAGTACCTGCACCTTCACACTTGCTGCATGTGTTTTCACCCTCCCTCTGCATCTTTTGCTCCCTTTCATGTTTACATTTTTTTGTTTTTTTTTATTTTTTTGTTTTTAATTCTTTCTCCCACTGAAACACAAGTCCACTTCTGAAAAAAAAAAACCACAGACTCCATTCTCCTCATCTTTTGTGCCCTTCCACTCTCACCCATTGTATTCCCACTCTATATCACCTTTCCCTGTTCCCTCTATGCTCTGCCCTACATTCTCATTTCTTTCTCCATCTGCCTTGCTTCCTTTCATCTCTCAAAGCCCAAAAAAAAATCTGTCTCTTTTCTCTTCCTTCTCTGTTCCCCCACTCTAATTTTGCTGCTCACTCCTATTGCTGTGCACAGGTTTACCCTCCAGTTTGCCCATTCCCACCTCACATCTATGCTCACCATCTGTCATGTCCTTGCACCCTGTCCCCCATCCTCACCCAGTCACATTCTACCCCTTTTCCTGCATTGGCTCCCCCACATTCAGTGGTGATTGTCCTATACCCACCCCATCTGTGTGCCACACTGCACCTTGGAGAGCATCTCAATACCCACCCATCCACCCCCTGCTGCTCTACCTCATCCACTCATTTGTTCACTCCACCTGTGCCATCCCCCCACAAGTCATCCCTTCTGGCTGTGTCTTGCATCTGACTGTGTTGACTGCAGACAGTCAAGATTTCAGTTGGGAGGAGATGATGAGCACCATGCACACATAATGCCAGAAAATGATCATCAGCAACAAAAGGTGAACACAGCAACATTAACACGCTGCATGTGACAATCATCCACTGTTGCATCAATCACCCAATTGCTTAGACATCAGAATACAATACTGGGTTCAGCCAACAAGGAGCAGGACTGATAGGATGAATAGGCTGAGGTGTGGTCCAGGCCCACCAATGTAACCATGGAGGCATGAGTCATGAAGTCAGCATTTGGTGTGATCAGCACTTTTCCTCTTTTGCTCATCCACTATAGTATGATACTTTATTCACT
>QLPN01000483.1:0-10878 GCA_003314395.1 Albatrellus ellisii
CTTTAGGGCAGGTATATCATAAAGGAATGCACAGCATCAGTAAGGATGCGCAGCATCTGTGGGAAGCTCTGTAAGCGACTGTGGGAATATGAGTCATATATGTACAGTAAGTGGGCCAATGATGAATGAGGAATGAGTCATATATAATTGTGATAAGATCTACTGATGATCTGATAAGATATCTTATGTAGATCTTAAGTGATAAGGATAAAAGAAATTGTAAAATGAAAAGAAAAATAAATGCATCCTGATGTCAGACTCCTACCGCTGACTTTATTCCCTACCGTTATTTTATCTTTTCTTTACTTTCTTTTATGTTTATCTTTAGATCATCTGATAAGATAAGATCTTCATCTTATCTTTTATCTCATCTTATTAGATATCTTACTTACTGTTGTTACAGTCATCTTGGGGATCATTCCCACAGATGCGCAGCATCTGTAAGCCGTACTCCCACACATGCTGCGCATCTAGTTACTGTAGACCTGCCCTTCAGTACTGCATCTGGTCCGTGTGCATGATCCAGTACTATAAGTAGATAGGTAGCTAGACGAATAGACCCCAGCTTGTTACAGCTGGTTCATCCCCTTCTTCTATGGCTTGAGTCCTCTCATCCCTTGGGCCTAGATCCAAGGCAGCTCCCAGTAAGTCTCTCCAAAGGAGAGCAGGGATACGTTGGGTTTCCGTGGTCTCACGCTACAGGCTGCCGCTGTAGGCTTGACGATCCTGACACCTGACAGTACTGATGTGAATGTTGGCATTGATGTTAGTGTTGGTACTGTCAGAATGTACTTATTTTTCCTTTCATTTTATGATTTCTTTTACTCTTATCGCTCAAGATCTACATGATATATCTTATCTCATCTTATCAGATCATCAGTAGATCTTATCGCGATTATCTATGACACATATTCATTTAGTCATCGGGCCACTTACTGTACATTTATGACTACATTCCCACAGACGCTTACTGATACTTCTCACAGATGCTGCGCATCTTACTTATGTATGCCTGCCCTACAGTGACAGCACATGGTCTGTGCACCGATCCCTGTAGTATATAAAGATTCTCATGTAGTAGATAGCTCTTCAGCTTTATACATCTGAGATATCTGCTATACAGCGTGACTAATCTTAAGTGTATTGTCTCCCTCGTCAATCCCCTCTCTCTTTCAATTGTGACCTCGCTGTCTTAGCGTGCGCCTCACAGGTACCAATGCAGACATTGGTATCAATCTTAGTGTTGGTGCCAATGTTTCAACTGGTACTGATTGTGCTGATAAAAATATTGGTTCCAGCACAAATACCATCCCTATCTTGTTTATATCTTTATTCATCACATTCATTACCAGAAACCATGATAATCATTTAGAGAACTGTGCATATACTTTCCAGTGTGTCTAATTATTACATGTGTGTGCAAAGAGTGCTATGTGCTAATCTAACCCAAATCAATGCCTGATACAACTGTGGTGTGTGGGGTTTGTATTGGCTGCCTGCTGTTCCTGCAGTGGCTGCTCAGGTGAGTAGGGTGTGCAGGTGGAAATAGGAGTGGGGACATACCAATTAGTCAATGTCCACATCTGCACAATGGACAAGGATTGGGATAGGGTGCATGAAATCATGAACATAGTAGTCCTCAAGGCTTTGCCACAGGTGGGAGACCTGTTGTGTGTCAATAGGCCTTTGGTTCAACTCACTGAACATGATGTTGATGTTACTCTGGTGATTGATTTTGATCAACATCCTCATGAATCCAAGTCTGGCTGCTCTGGCACCAGCTCCAAGATGCATGGTATCATCTTGTGCAGGGGGGATTTGATGCTCAGTGTCAACAGGACAGATGATATCAAGAGTCTGATGCAATCAGGATGTGAAGGTATATGATCAGATTGGATGTGTACTTACTTCATAGGCGTTCTTGCAGGACATTGATGATTGTGAGGCCAACACTAAGCTGAAGCCAAACAACTGAAGAAAGACTAAAACAAAAGGACAATCTCGCTTAAGCTAGTGGATATCCCAGATGTATTAGCATATAGTAAATAAGAGGAGAGAAGAGTACTGTACCTAGCGGATATCCCAGATGATCAGAACTGGGGAATAAACCACTAGGAGTCCTATGTATATATAGTATTCTAAAGTGTGCACAGACCATGCAGTACAGTATAGGGCCAGAGAATGAGAAAGTGAAGTAATGTAATGACATCATATCTAATAATAGGAGGGATGTGTCAGTGCTGACTGAGGCTCTGCAGCAACTGTGGGAGTGATTGGTGATATTCCGCAGCAGGTGTGAGAAGGATTAGTGAGCATGTGCAGTAAGTGTGAGAAAAGGAGTCATAACTAACGATAGAATGGGCCGATCGGAGATCGGACGACATACGCGTCATCGGCCAATAAAGACGAAGAGAAAGAGTACATGACCGTGTGAATCGCTTCAATAGATCAGGAGCGATTGTAAGATCTATGACAATAGAGACATAGGAAAATAGAGAAAAGTGAATAGAAAAATAGGAAAATAATAGCAGCCTGACAAATACCCCCTTCTTAAGGTGAGACATCTTGATGAGCGAAGAATGGAGATGAACATGCATGGCAAATATCTTCTTCTTCACCTTCCATAGACTTGAAAGGGATGCCAGCAAAGAGTGATGGAGAGAGAGGGATGATGGAGGAAGACTTGGGTAATTCTTTCAAGTCTTCATAAGATTTGGGAGTAATAACTCCATCATCGTCTTCATCTGTGAAGTCATCTTCATCGTCAATAATACCAAAAGGTATTTCCTCATATCCTTCATCAAGAACTGGTGGAGAGAGTGTAGGAATTTCTTCCTGAAGTCATCAAGCGTAATGTGGTTGAGCCATCATCTCTGGAGAGTATTCCATCTGGTAAAGGGAATAAATGGCTACTGAATGTATTGCTTGAGGATGTTCTTTATGGTACCTCTTGAGCATATCAGGAACATCTTCCATCAATACTGAAGCAGGTTCCCAAGAATTCTCCTCTGCAGGGTAGTCCTTCCATTTGACCAGATATTGAACCTTACCATGAGAGAGACGACTGTTGAGAATTTCTTTGACTTCATATTCTTCAACACCATTCTTGATGATAGGAGGAGGGGGAGGACAGATTTCTTGTTCGATGATGACATCTTTGATGAATGGTCAAAGTTTGACAACATGAAAGACTGGATGAATTTTCATTGTCTTGGGTAATTTGAGTCGATATGTATTGTTTGAAAGTACTTCAAGTACTTCATATGGCCCAAGACGTTTGTGATCCAATTTCTTCATCGGTCTTCCCGTGTCAATATTAGTGGCTTCAAGCCAAACTTTATCTCCAATGGCATAGATAGGAGTTTTGCCTCTGTGTTCATCGTAAAACTTCTTCATATCATCAGCTGCCTTTTTCAATGACACCTCTGCTTCTTCTCTGATACGTTTGAGCCCTGTTACAAACTTGTCCACTGAGTCAATCTTGGTAGATGTACAAGGTTCATGGCCCATTCGAGGATCTTGTCCATAGTTCAGCATGAATGGTGAATATTTTGTTGCTGAATGGACACGATTATTGTAAGCGAATTCTGCCATTGGCAACCAGCTGGCCCAATCATTTTGTCGATGGTTTATGAAGAGGCAGAAATATTGCTTGATTTCTTGATTTATCCGCTCTGTTTGTCCATCTGTTTGAGGATGATAAGCTGTAGATGTAGCTGTTTGAATCCCCAATAAACGATTCAATTCGCGCATGACTTGTGACGCAAATTGAGGTCCTCTGTCTGATAACACCTTTTCTGGAAGACCATGATGTTTCCAAACATGATCTCTCATAAGGCGTGCTACTCCTTCGGCTGTAATTGTCTCTGTTGTTGGAATTGCATGAATCATTTTGGTGAAACGATCCACAACCATGAGAATAGAGTCATTGCCTTGGCTTTCAGGCAATTTGACAATAAGATCTGTAGAGATGATCTGCCAAGGACGTGAAGGGATTTCATTAGGTGTTAATTCTCCTTGTGGTTTTGTAGGAAAAGTCTTCGTCCTTTGACATAAATCGCATCCTTTGACATATTTCTCCACATATGACGCCATATTTGGGAACCAGAAATGTCGTTGAACCATTTCCAAGGTTTTCTTGTAACCTGGATGTCCTGCAAGGGGTGAATCATGGCAGGTCTTCATCAATTCGGCGTACATTGTATCTGGGACATAAAGTTTCCCATCATAAAAGAGCGTCTTCTTTTCATCTTCACTCCATTGTGCGAATATTGCAGTTTTCCTCAAGTCTGCATCCAACTTGTCCCAAACTTTGTAGTCATGATCTTCTTTTTGTGCATCCATATTTTTCTTCAAAATAGGAGGGCTGAGAGCTGCAAGGGAAATCTTGTGTTTGAAAAATTCTGGCTTGAGCAAGATGACGTTCTTGTTGTCATCTTCTACCCCCTTCTTATGATCCGAATGTCTCGAGAGGAGATCAGGATGAACATTGGTAGAGCCCGGTTTGTGGATCATGTCTATTTGGAAGTGAGACAAATAGAGAGACCAACGAGCTTGACAATGGTTGAGTTTCTGGGCTGTCATGAAGTATTCCAAGTTCTTGTGGTCAGTGATGACCTGAACAGGGTGAATGGAACCTTCAAGGTAATGACGCCATGCTTCCAGAGCGCAAACTACAGCCAACATCTCCTTGTCGTATATGTTGTAGTTATGCTCAGCAGGTGACAAACCCTTACTGAGGTAAGCAACTGGGTGCCACTTGTTATCCTGTTGAAGCTGTGAAAGGACTGCACCAGTAGCATAACCAGAACTATCCGCTTCAACTCAGAACGGATACTGCTCATCTGGAAACACTAGAACTGGTTCAGAACATACAGCATCTTGTAAATGAGTGAACGCCAACTGCTGTTCATCATTCCAATGCCACTTGACATCCTTCTGCATAAGTTCATTCAAGGGTTTAGCAATATTGGAGAACCCAAGAATAAAACGGTGATAGAAGTTGCAGAAACCCAAAAATGAGCGGACATCGTGAAGGTTCTGTGGAATTGGCCAATCTTTGATACCCTGTACCTTGACTGGGTCCATAGCAATCTTGTTGAAAGAAATCTTCAAGCCAAGGAAGTCAATAGAGGTTTGTTCAAACTCACATTTCTCTGGTTTAAGATAGAGTTTAGTATCTGTGAGGATTTGAAGGACTTCTTGTGTGACTTTCCAATGTTCTTCCAATGTTGCTGTAAAAATCAAGATATCGTCCATGTAGACCACCACAACTCCTCATGAAATAAGACCATGGAATAAGTGGTTCATCATTGTTTGGAATGTGGCAGGGCTATTGCAAAGGCCAAAGAACATAACCAAAGGTTTGAATAAACCCTTGTTAGTGACGAAGGCAGCTTTCCATTTGTCACCGTCTTTGATCCTGACATTGTTATAACCCCAACAAACATCCATTTTGGTAAAATATCAGGCTCCACAAAGATGATCAATCAATTCTGAAATGAGAGGGAGGGGATAACTGTTCTTGATCGTCATATCATTGAGCTTGCAATAGTCTTGAACAGGTCGAAGATCTCCAGATTTCTTTTTGATAAAGAAGAAAGGTGAAGCCATGGGGGATTTCGAGGGACAAATATGGCCACTTTTCAGATTCTCTTCAATGAACAATTCCAGTTGTTTTTGTTCGTCCAAGGAAAGATTGTAGACTTTACCAGCCGATGGTTTTGCTCCTGGTTTGAGTTCAATAGCATGATCCCAAGGACATCTTGGAGGAAGAGAATCGAAAGCTTCTTTATCGAATACCCATTTGAAATGATGATATGCTTTGGGTACTATGTCTTCAAAATTCTTCTTCAATTTCTTCTTTTCTGCTTCAATGGCAAGTTCTTGGCTAATATTTTGAATGGATGCTTCCATTTCCTTCTGGTCAACCATAACCATCAATATCTGATCTCCTTCTTCTTCAGCTACTATTCTTTCTTTGGCTTCTTGATGTATAGTTCAATTCTGTTGCTTCATCAATTTTTTGTTTGATTTCCAGACTTGTCTGTCGGCTTTGAGGCATACTTCGCATCTGCGTGGACATCTTGTGAAGTGTATTTTTCCCTGTAACCAATCAATTTCAGGGTTATGGATTTTCAACCATGATTCTCCAACAAGGACATTCTTTTTGCCCAGATTACAGACTGCAAAAGTAGCACGTTCAGTGTGACCGTCAATAGTCATGATGAAATCAATCATCTCTTCAATAGATCCTCCTTGATTGAGTGATCCATCAACATTGTAGACTGGGATAGGTTTTGCCAATTTTTTTGTGTTTAAGTTGTTTTTCTTGATAAATTCTTTGTCGACGTATAATCCAGTAGCTCCTGAATCAAGGAGTGCATCAACTTCTAGAACTGCTCCTGTATCCACTGTTTTGATTTTGAATTTCATTTCAGGGAAACTGGTGATATCGAATAATGTTCTTTGGATATATTCCTTTTTCTCCATAGGAGGAATAACCTGTTGCACTTGAGGCTTCACTTCAGACTGAGAGCAAGATGGAACAATGCGTGTTAAATAAATTTGGGTACAAGCATTGAGATGATCAACATCCGTGTCATCAGTCTGAAGCATAGAGAACCTATTATAGGATGGCGAACTCGTGCTTAGTTCCCGTCCAACCCAAAACCCGACTGCTGTGCTCCACTCTTTGAGCTATTTGGATCATTCAACCTAAGACCATGTGCCTGAAACTCCTTTTGCATCTCAGCCAAGAAGTCTGCCTCGTTCAGTGCATGCATCTCCTGAAGGGTCCTCACATTCCCCCTTCTTTGTTGTTGTTGCCCTTGAGGGTGTCTTGGCTCAGGACATTCTCTTGCAAAGTGTATTTCTTTGCCACAATTGAAACATAGACAAGGATGTGGTCCTTGAGCTCTGTCGACATCCATTGGTTCTCCAGCAGGTGCAGCTGTAGAGTTGAATTGACAAGGGGTAAAAGTACGCTGTTGTTGTTGCCCCTGTTGTCTTCCATATTGCTGCTGCTGCATCTGCCTTCTTCCCCAAGTCAACTCGAAGTTCTGCATATCCTGATATGCATACGCCCTAATTCTTGCTTGTCTCATCCATCCTTCTAGATCGCCAGGGATAGGTGTTTCGACATAACAGGATTGGAGAAGGGGGCGATTCATCCCTTTTTTGAACAATGTGCATAACGCGCCATCGTTATATCCAGATGCCGTTTTGTAGAGGAGGAATTCAGTAATATATTCCTCTATGTGACGACCTCCCTGTGAAATGGTTGTCAATTTTTGTTGGGCCGTTTGTTCTTCGTTATGATCTCCAAATGTGATTTTCATCAATGTGAGGAGTTCATCAAAGTCTTTAAATGGTTCATCATGCCTATGAGGCTCCATCCTGTGTGCCTCTATTTGTCAAAGGACTCCTTTCTTCCATTCTTCAGCATATCCTCCTTTGATGTAAGACAGTATTACTGTCACTTTATCATCGTCTTTATACTCTGGGTGTGCATGAAGGACAAGATAGATTTGATCCAAATATGATTGGAACTTCTTTTTGTCTCCATCAAAGGGAGTTGGTTCTGCTACGCGAACCTTGGGGAGGTGGACCTGGGGTGGGAGGCCGGTTCCTGATCCTGAAGAGTGACTGCCTTCGCCTGATGCTAGGTGTGTCATCAGATCCGTCATCGCTTGTTGTTGCTGCACTAACAGCTTCTGTTGATCTTGTATTATCTTCATCATCTCCCCAAAAGTCGGTGGTTCGTGCTCTTGATCCATATGAGCAGATGGAACAGACGGAGGTGCTAGAGTTGCTGCTAAGGCTGTACCAAGACTGTCAATTTCAAATTCTAAGCGCTGTGAGGTTGACGGCTCTTGATCTCCTAAGCTCGCGAATCGATTCCTTGAGTGTGATTCGGGCTCTTCGCTGTCCGATCTGTGTGCTGGAGGAGAGGGCTGTCTCTGGCTCCAAGCATTCCACTGATTGTCTTGAGACAGATTGTTCGATTATCTGTCTGATGACTTCAATAAGCATTCCAGTACTTCTGTGATTGAGCGATGTCAAATTGATGGCACGCTCAGTCATAAAACAGAAGCACTATATTTTTAATAGAATGTGCGGATGATGAAACAAACAAACAAGAAGACCACAAAAACTTTGAATGACGAAATGTCTACGCTAATATGTAGACATTTGAGGACCCCCTGCAATATAAGACACGAAGTGATGGTGGGGATTGATGTGAAAAGCACAGTCAGGGTTAGCTCCTAACTCTAGGAGGACTGGGGGAGGGATGAGGGAAGGGTCGTTGTAGTATTGATATAAAAGCGATCTGAAAAGAAGAGGAGGGTACTTAATACAGTACCGCTTATCCTGATTCTTCCAACGCTCTGATCTTGGATCTGGAAAGACCCAAAAGGGGAACCTCTCGTAGTTTGTCGCAGGTTCGTTGCGACATTGAATGATAATGTGGGCATGCCAAGCAAGCAAGCGGCGGCGAAGGTGAAGACATGTGGTGGAGGGATGAGTGGGAGGAAGGAGAGAGTAAAAATTTACATTTAAACCTTTGTCAAGGAGTTGCTCTGTCCTAGAGCGAGTGTGCGGGGGACGATGGTGGCATGTAGAAGGGATGGGCAGTCCCGGAGCTGTCAGATGACTCACTGAGTTCCCAGGTATCTGGGTATTGTATGTCATCCTCCCAGAACATTCACGATTGCGTATCGATCGCTCAACTCCAAGTGTCCACCATGTGCGTGCTGTGGAGGATGTCACTGGGCAAGAGGTGGAGGTGTAAGGGGTGAACACTAAAACAGCCAACAACGATTTGGAGAGTAGAAGATGGTGAGCAGGGGACGTATACTTTAGTCCACAAGCTGCAAGTACACTCACTCTCATGTTTCTGCCACTTGCAGTGATGACAGAAATGGAGAGGAGGGCAGGGAAAGAAAAGTTGACAATAGAAGTGCTTCTGCTCACGTTTTGGTTTGTGAACGAAGCCTATGGTGTAAAAGGGGTTGCAGACGAATTGGTGATGAAAGCACCGGTCTGCAGGGAAGGGAGGAAGGGGAAAGGTGTGGTGGGGGAGGGAGTTCTGATCAATTGTGAGGCCAACGCTTTGTTGAAGTTGAACAACTGAGGAAAGCTATAACAAAAGGACAATTGCGCTTCAACTAGTGGATATCCCAGATGTATTAGCGTATAGTAAGTAAGGAGAGAGAAGAATACTGTACCTAGCAGATATCCCAGATGATCAGAACTGGGGAATAAACTGCTAGGAGTCTTATGTATATATAGCACCCTAGAATGTGCACAGACCATGCAGTACAGTATAGGCCGGAGAATGAGAAAGTAAAGTAGTGATGTCATATCTAATAATAGAGGGGATGCGTCAGTGCTGACTGAGGCTCCGCAGCAACTGTGGGAGTGATTGGTGATATTCCACAGCAGGTGTGAGAAGGATTAGTGAGCATGCGCAGTAAGTGTGAGAAAAGGAGTCATAACTAAAGATAGAACAGGCCGATCAGAGATCGGACAACATATGCGTCATTGGCTGATAAAGACGAAGAGAAAGAGTACGTGACCATGTGAATCACTTCGATAGATCAGGAGCGATTGTAAGATCTATGACAATAGAGACATAGGAAAATAGAGAAAAGTGAATAGAAAAATAGGAAAATAATAGCGGCCTGACACTTCCCACAGATGCTGCACATCCTTACTGATGCTGTGCAAGTTGCTTATTGATCATTCACAGGAATGCTGTGCATTCCTATATGATACACCTGCCCTACAGTACATACATGGTCTGTGCACAGGTTTACTCTAGTATATATAGTTCAGCTGTATCATAGTCACTCTCCAGCTGAATACATCTGGGATATCCATTTGCTAAGTGTGATCTCGTCCCCTTTGTTAGCTCTTCCCTCTTCTCATACATTGTGTGACCTTGCTGGCAAACATCGGCCTCACAATTGTATTCAGCTCTCTCTCCATTGCAACCTCACACACATCTTTATCCACACCATCACTCCCCTCCCACCTCACTCAAGAGTGTGTTGTATTGTTATAGTTCTCAATTTCTTTGTAGTTTAGCTGCAGTGCTGGGCCTTATATTGCCTCAGTGAGCAGTGCTAGGGTGTCTACCAATGAGTGGGGCATCAAAGATCTCTCTGACAACCATTTGGACCAGAGATACTATAACATTTTACTAGATCAAAGAATTCTTTCATAGTACAAGTAGTACATACACACTAGTACTTACATCCACTTTCCACTCTGTGTTTAAATGGCTTGTACCCTTGAAAAAGGTACAAAGAGTTTTCACTTTGCACAGTTTTATTTTCATCATTCTGAGACTACTCTGATCAGAAAAGAGGACTAGGTCAGGCAAATCATATGCCAGACTTACCTCTTCACTACCTCCAACCACTTGACCTCATACCTCTCAAGCTCTCATTTGCTTTTACAGCAACGTATTTGAATACTGCCATCAACACGCTATCTGGTTCTTCAAACTCCACAATCAATACTACATCGCTCATCCTGAGGAATTCCCATGGCATTTCTTTCCACACTACTAGGAAAGAACCAGCCCATATTCTAATTTGCTCCTCCAACAATTTATCTTTTGGGAAGAAGTCATCAGATGAGTGGTCCATCCAATTGGCAGGCAAGAGAACCAGCACCAATCATACCAGACTCTTCAGAGGAAAGGATGGATGACACAGATCAAATAATGCCAATGGTGACTTGGATAGTGGACTTGAAGGATACACTGGAGATAATGAGACATGAGATAGAACAGTTGAAATTAGCACAACAACAACAACAACAACAACAACAAACTCACAGTCTGGAAATGGGGAATGCATTAGTCAA
>QLPN01000487.1:0-12624 GCA_003314395.1 Albatrellus ellisii
AATGCTAAGTCAAGTTCTTTGCTAAACTCAGCATAGGTAGGGCATCCACTGTGGTAAGTGTCTTCGATATAACAATCATGCTGGGCAAGTGCATGTTGAAATCGCAAACTGATGCATGTACTACTTACTATTTCCTTTTTAGGCAACTCAGCAGAAGCCAATGCACATGCAAACTTTCATCTCCTCTGCAGAAAAACATATGATATCTACCTACTTTTTCAATCACTCCACTACTATACAGTTCCAAGCCACAGGTAGTTTATCTAGCCTGTTTATGATACCTCACCTTTTTTCCCCTCAGTCCTCATGTTGTTTTTGAGACTGAGGTGAGATCTTACTATACACTTCTTTAGCTTATTTACTGACTGGTATCAGTGCTTTTGTCCTTGATCTTAGGACACTTTTTGGTGTTTCTTGTGCAGAAGAACACCTGTCTATATAACCCTTGTTATTGCAAAAGGTTATGGGCCCTGCCCCTGCTTAAAAACAAACAAAACTTTGTCATATTTGCAAACACTGTTACATCAAAATGTCATCTCCACATTCTAATACCCTCAGCGACTCACTTCCATCATCTGTCCCAAAACTCGACCCTACTGGCTCCAATTGGGCCATTTTCTCAGTATGTTTCAAAGAAGCTTTGTCTGTGTGTGACTGTTGGGGCCATTTTGATGGCACCACTCCAAGGCCAATTGTCAGTTCTTCCCTTACCCCAGATGAAACCACAGCTCTTGTATCATGGGAAAAGGAAGAGAGGGTTGCCCATTACATGTTGAGTCAAAAGCTTCCTGACTCGGCAGTTGTCTGTGTACAAAAGCTCAATACAGTTGCAGAGAAGTGGAAGGCAATCTCAGAAGAGTACATGTGGAAGGGGTTATTCACCCATACCAAACTGTGGAACTCCTTCATGTCATCCCACTGCCCACTCGGTGCTGATGTCCAGCATTTCCTAATCAACCTTGGAACCAAGTGTGAAGAGCTTGTCTCTTGTGGCATCAACATCTGTGATTCAGACTATTGTGCAACAATCTTGAATGTGATCCCAAAGTGGTTAAAATGTTTTGCCTCAGGAGTTCATGCTTCCATTGTTGCACAGAATCCCTCATATGAAATGGAGCCTGAGACTTTGGCCCACCTCATCAGTGAATAATATGAATGTTCTGTCAGTGACAATGTTGGCCCCTGAGAAAATAAGACCTACCAGTGCCACAACAGAAGAGACAACAGTGATGTTGCCCTGGCATTTACCCAGGCTACAACTCAAAGGCCATGCACCCCTGGCATGTGCTGGTCCTGTGGCAAAGCTGGGCACATGTGTTCTCAATGCCTGAAGTTGTGAAGGCCACCTGCCACAAGGAGTCAGCAAGCAGATGTGGTTCAAACCAGTGGAACAGTTAACTCAGCTGAACCTGATGACAACAAAGGAGATGGTGTTTGGGCCATCACTGAGGCAGATGAAATTTTCAGTCTAGTGGATGAGATTGATGTTAGTATGGGTGCCTCTCTCATTGAGGACCCAACCAGTGACAAATTTGATGACTTACCTGGCCTAGTTGATGTGTCTGATGACAGTGATGATAAAGAGACTATGGAAAACAAAGAGGTTCATGTCAAGGCCTCTGAAGATGATGATGTCACTTACTGTTGGCTTGATGAAGTGCTCCATATGCCATGTAAAGTTGACATGGTGCAGTTGCATACTGGTAATGCAGCTGGGACTGAGGTGGCCAGAGCCATGGTTGTGGAGGTCACCTTGTTGGTTGAAGAGTTGCACATTGCAGAGCAAGATGTTGCTGCTGCTGTTGATGGGGCCAGAACAATTGCTGGTACCTGTGTTGAGCTGTATGACTCCAGTTCAACCTGTCACATTTCACCATACCATGAATATTTCACAAGTTTCAAAGACTTACCTGCTTGCCCATTTAAGACAGCCAACAACCAGCATTTCAACACTATTGGCTGTGGTGACTTGAAGGTGGAAGTGCCAAATGGTACCATGGCAACTCAAATGACCTTGTGTGGCACCCTTTACACACCCACTGTCAGATATACCCTTATTTCTGTTGGGAAGCTGGATCAAGCTGGTTATCAAGCCGTCTTCACTGAAGGGCAACTAGTGCTCACCAATCCTGATGGTATTTGAATCGGAGCCATTCCACACTCAGAAAGGGGCCTATATCATGTTGCTTGTTTCTTGTTGAAGGGTTTTCCATCCATACACAATGCCAATGAAGTTGCTGCCATTGACAAAATAACACTCTTGGAGCTTCATTGCTGTATGGGTCATATCTCACCTGCAATTGCAAAGTTGTTAATTACAAAGGGTCTGGTCACCAGTATTGCCTTGAAGGACTCACCTGAGCCATTGGATATCTGCCCCTCTTGTGTATATGTGAAGGCAATGTGTCAGCCAGTCCCTCAAGTCCAGCAGGGGGAGCACACAACCATGTATGGCAGAGAGGTGCACAGTGATGTGTGGGGACCATCACCTGTTGCTGCCCTCAGTGGTTGTCACTTCTACATGTCCTTCACAGACGATTACAGTCACAATACTGTGTTATACCTGCTCAAACAAAAAAGTGAAGTCTTTTTGGCTTACCAGCAGTATGAAGCTTGGTGCAAGACCCAGTGTGGTGTAACCACCATTTAAGTTCTTCACTCAGACTGTGGTGGCAAATACCTGTCCAATGCATTCATCAATCATCTAAAGGCTGCTGGTACAGTCCAGAAGCTCACTGTACATGACATGCTGCAGCAGAACAGTGTGGCTGAGTGCAAAAACTGGACACTTGTTGAACACATCCATGCTCTGCTGCATGTGAGCAACTTACCATGATTTCTGTGGGGAGAGGCAATCCATCATGTCAGCTGGCTCATGAATCATACCTCCACATGTGCCCTTGTTGACAAAATGCCATATGAAGTCACTACTGGGCACAAACCTGACTTGTCTGCTGTCTGGGAATGGGGTATGCCAGTCTGGGTTCATGACACCTCTGGATCCAAGCTGGACCCTAGAGTGAAAGAGGGCCACTGGATCAGTCTTGACAAGTCCTCCAAAGGAGCTCATGTGTTCTGGCCTGCATGCCAGACCATCATAGTGGAGTGGAACCTATATTTTGCACACCTCATGTTGTCATTGCATCCCAGTGGTGAAGAGTTGGTTTCTGAACCTGACTTTGATGAAGGGGGATCACCAGTGGTGATTGCCCCTGTCTCTCAGCCACCTGTCACTCCTGTACCTGTGCCTGCTTCAGTTGTTCTGCCCCCAGAGCCTCCACAAACACCTGACACACCTAAGGTAACTGCAGTGCCTCCTGCACAGGTAGCTGCAAGTTCCAGTCATCCATGCTGTGAACGTGTACCCTCCCAGGTTGTTTGTGATGTCCTTGCAGGCCATGGAGATGAATATGTGATCCCTGGCACCCTGCTGAGGGACATGCAGCATCTTTGGACACTTTGGTGTGAGGGGGAGCAACAGGCTGATGACAAATGCGACCCCACCAAAGTCAAAACTGCAGTAGCAGCTCAGGGTGCAGATGATGACCTATTTGAGTATGCACTTGCAGCAGAGATCAGTGAAGCTGAAGCACTTGAGCCACAAACACTCACCAAGGCCAAGAAATGTGCTCATTGGCCTTTGTGGGAGAAGGTGATTTTGGAGGAGCTTGACACCCTCTGTGTGGCCAGAACTTGGGTTTTTGAGTGTGCACTGTTGAATGCCAATATTATTGGCTCAAAGTGGGTCTTCAAGGCTAAAAAAGATGCTGCAGGCAACATTGTGTGATACAAAGCTAGGTTAGTAGCACAGGGCTTCAGCCAAGTACCTGGGGTCAATTATTTCAACATGTACACACCTGTTGTGAAACTCCAGTCCATTCACATTGTCCTTGCCATCACAAATCATCTGGACATGGAACTTCATCAGGTCAATATCAAGGGAGCATACTTGAATGGAGACCTTACCAATGATGAGGTTGTCTATATGTGCCCACTGCTGGGCTATGCTCCTGTGGGCCTGGGTAATCATGTTCTGTGCCTGAAACACACACTGTATGGACTCAAACAGTCAGGATGTAGGTGGTACCAAAAACTTACCTCCATCTTCATCAACTTGATAGGATTCTGCTGATGCAACATTGACCAGGCCATGTTCTTCAAGTGGGAATGTGCCAACCTTATGATTGTTGTCATCCATGTCGATGATTGCACCATCACCATGACTTCCTTGCATCTAGTTGATGCATTGAAGATTGGCCTGTGTGCACACATCAAGGTAACAGACCTGGGAGAACTGCATTGGCTTCTTGGCATAGAAGTCAAATGAGATTGCACTCACCACCTTTTGCACCTGTCCCAGCACTCCTATATCACCACCATCCTCCACCATTTCAATCTTGAAGATGCCTGCACAGTTTCAATCCTGATGGACATGCAAGTCCACTACTCCAGCACCCAATCACTGCAAATGACCACAGAAATCACCAAGATGTGTGAGGTGCCTTATTGTGAAGGAGTCAGATCCCTGACCCTGATGTATCTGGTGCTTGCTACATGCCCAGACATCTCATTTGCCATCACTGTCATATCACACTTCAATGCAAACCTGGGTCATGTGCACTGGGAAGCTGTGAAGAGAGTGATGAGATACCTGAAGGGCACCATGGAGTTGTGGCTGACTTATGGAGTATTTGAGGGTGGTGAGTATCTCCTGGGCTACACCAATGCTGATGGCAGCATGGCCAAAGACTACCATGCTGTCTCAGGCTACACATTTCTCATCAATGGTGGCACAGTGTTGTGGAGCTCCAAAAAGCAGGAGGTCATGTTGTTGTTGACAACCAAGAGTGAGTACATCACCACAGTGCATGCTGCAAAAGAGGGCCTGTGGATCAAATCACTCATTAGCCAAATCTTTGAGCTGTTGACTCACCCAATCAACATCCTATGTGACAATCAGTCAGCAATCGCCCTATCACAGGACCATCAGTACCACATGCACTCAAAGCACATCAACATACATTACCATTTTCTCCATTGGGTTGTCAAAAATGGCAGTCTCTGCCTCATATATTGCCCAACTGGCAAAATGGTTGCTGACACATTGATGAAAGTGCTTCCCTCCCCTAAGGTCAAGCACTTCACAATTCAGTTTGGTCTCCATGCCACTTGAGCAGGCATTGTTGATGCTGGTTGTTGGTGTTTCTGGTGTCCTATACCATTTTCTTTTTTACTTACTGGTTTCTTGAATTGTCTGGTCCATTTTTCCATTTTTTATGTCTTTCTGCTATTTTTCTCCCATGTCATGCAATGCTGTACATGTGCCATTTGAGGGGGAGTGTTGAAATCACAAACTGATGCATGTACTACTTACTATTTCCTTTTTAGGCAACTTGGCAGAAGCTGATGCATGTGCAAACTTTTGTCTCCTCTCCACAGAAAAACATATGATATCTACCTACTTTTTCGATCACTCTGCTACTATACAGTTCCAAGCCACAGGTAGTTTATCTAGCCTGTTTACAATACCTTGCCTTTTTCCCCCTCAGTCCTTGTGTTGTTTTCGAGACTGAGGTGAGATCTTACTATACACTTCTTTAACTTACTTACTGACTGGTATCAGTGCTTTTGTCCTTGATCTTAGGACACTTTTTGGTGTTTCTTGTGCAGAAGAACACCTGTCTATATAACCCTTGTTATTGCAAAAATGTGGTCCCCTTTGTTGGTTTTTCACTACCCTATGATGCTGATCACACTGTTTACTCATTAAGTATACTTATCTCTATCTCATCTTATTGGTATTTCTTTTCTCTTTATGGTTTGAGCTCCTCTTCAACTCTATATTGCTCTTACTATATCTTCTTTATCTCATCATCTTCTCACCTCAGCACTTCTGCATGTGCTGAGGTGAGTATCTCTTCTGCTCTCTGAGCTCTCTTCTGACATACCTGCTCTATGCAGCTCTCTCTGTCTTCTGTGTACCCTCTACTCTCTGGTACACATCTTCTCTATCTTACAGGCTCACAAGCCTATCTCTACACAATGTTAAATTGCTTGCCTTGTTGCCTGGGTTTTAACACCCTTCTGCATGAAAGGTAGAACACACATAATCTGTTATGTTCATCTGTAAGATATATTCCTTTGATATAGAGAGTGCTAGAATTGATAAAGGCATGGTATTTGGTTTTATTGCCATTATAGATCTCTGGCTTTGCTGGTTTGAAAGAAGACTTTTTGGTGGACATTGTAACTGGGGTGATTGGGGGTACAACAGGAATGTGTGGGGTAAATGGAGCAACTGGAGGGATAAGTGAAATCAGGGTGACTAGAGGTCTGGTGAGGTGAGTTGGCAACTCAGCTTCATGGATGTCAACACCTGGAAAGTCTTGGGTGTAGATGTATAGCTCTTCAGAGGGTGGTTTGTCATCAAGGCTGGTAGTGTCAATAAAGTAATTGGTGTCTACAACTCTCCACCTTTGTTGCCCTGGATATTCAAGTGTGTCCTCTGAAGATAACAGTGTTTTGTCAACTGGAAAACTGGAACTCCAGATGGAGGGTCATGGGGATGGGGGGAGCCACTGTGTCAGCTACATGATGAGTAAGAGTAGCTTAGTCTAATGTTACGGACTAGTATGGCAGGGCTGATGAACACAGGTCATTTGTGGGAGTGGAACTAGAATAGTTCTTATTGTTATACAGTGAGACTTCTACCTATTTATACTAATGGGAGCAGCACATGGACCAGAGAACTATGGACAGTCAAACTGTGTACATGTGTATGCGAAGATGTGTGTGTGTGTACAGTAGATCACCAAAAAGGGAAGGAGATGATTAGTCAGCATATGATTATCAACACCCCCCCTTACTGGGAACACACTCTATGAGACCAAGGCCAGAGTGATGAAGGGAGAAGAGAGGGAGAGATAGAGGCTTGGTCAGAATGTCAGATGTGATAAGGGACAAAGGAAGGTGGTGTACAGTAATGGCATTGGAAGAAAGGCAGTTGTGTATGTAGTGATGACAAATGTCGATGTGTTTGGTACCACATGTGATGATGGGGTTGGTCACTATATCAATAGAGCCCTTGTTGTTGCTGTATAGCAGTAAAGGAGAAGAAAGTCCAAAACCTATCTCCTGAAAAAGTGACTGCAGCCACATGCCTTGGGCTGTTGCCTGTGAAAGTGACATTTACTCCACTTCTGTTGAGGAGAGAGATACCATGTGTTGTTTTTGAGATGACCAAGTGATAGCCCCACCTCCTAGCAAGAAGGCATGTGCACCAACTGACTTCCTGTCATCACAATCAGCTGCCCAGTCTGAGTCTGAATACCTGACAACCCCTGTTCCTTGGCTACCACCATACTGCAGGTGAAGGTGGATTGTTCCTATGAGGTATTGCAGGATATGGCAGGCCAACATCAGATGAGCAGGTAGAGGATTGGAGAGGAATTGTGACATATTTGTAACCACAAAAGCAATGTCAGGTATGGAGACGATGGTGGCATATAGTAGAGAACCTATGAGTTGTTGGTAGTTGCTGCAGAGTGAAGGGGATGCAACATAGTCAGAATCTGCTTTAGTGGGAGATGAACCTGGGGGCAGAGGGGTTGTCATTGCATTGCAATCTTTGAGGTGAAAGCAATCAAGGAGATCTCCAATGTATGC
This sequence comes from Albatrellus ellisii, assembly GCA_003314395.1. Taxonomy (NCBI): domain Eukaryota; kingdom Fungi; phylum Basidiomycota; class Agaricomycetes; order Russulales; family Albatrellaceae; genus Albatrellus; species Albatrellus ellisii. The sequence continues at coordinate 7,666 of QLPN01000487.1, forward strand.
TTCTTGGTCGATGTCTAGTGTCCATGTGGAGCAATCACAAGTAACATGGAGTCTGAGGTATGACTTGACTTCTCCTAGGTCTGTCATTTCGAAGATGGCTCTTAAGGCCACTTTGCATTGCTCAACTTCTTTGATTGATCCTCCTAACACAATGATGTCATTGACATAGAGGACAATAAGAAGGGGCTTAGATGAGGAGGTGGAGATGTAGATCCCAGAGTTGGAGTAGGTGCAGGTGAAGGATAGGTTGAGAAGAGAGCCATGCATCATGTGATGCCACTGGTGTGAAGCTTGTTTAAGACCATAGATGGCTTTAGATAAGTGGCAGACCTTTCCTTCTGTTCCTGGAATGACGAAGCCTTGTGGTTGGTCCATGTATATTTCTTCATCTAGGTCACCATTTAGGAATGCCGATTTTATGTCCATGAAGTGGACTTCCCAGTCTTCTAGTGCAGCTATGGCTAAGAGTGTGTGAAGGGACTCAAAATGTGCCACTGGGGAGAATGTTTCAGAGTAGTCAATGCCATGCACTTGAGTATACCCTTTTGCAATGAGTCATGCTTTGTAGTGTCCATCAGCTTTCTGTTTGAACACCCATTTGTTACCAACAAGGTTGTGTCCTGGTGGGAGATCTACAAGATCCCAGGTATGACACTTACACAATGAATCAAGCTCTTCATTGCAGGCAGAGCACCAGGAGTCACTATTGGAGCTGGTAAGTGCTTGTTTGAGTGTGAGAGGGTCATGCAAGATAGCATGGGAAAGGATTGCTGAGATTGAGGGGCCACCTTGCAGCATGGCAAAAACAACATCATTGTCAGACCCCCCCTTGCCAAGAATGTCCACAAAGGCACATGGCCCATAGGAACTATTGTTGAAACAAGCAGGGCGATGACTGATGCACTGAAAGAGATGGAGGGTAGGTGCATCCTCATCCACATAGACCACACAGGGCTGATGATGCACAGGCAGGGAGCAACTCTCCCACAGCAGAAGTGCAGGAGATGGTGCATTGTCCACATGAGCAATCCACTGCACACAAACCTGTGGCAGGGTGACTGAAGGTGGAGTGCCACATGGGGGAGTAATGGGAGGAGCAGGCAGTGGAGAGGTGATGACAACAGGAGTGCCATGCACAAGAGCACCTGCAGCAGGAGGAGAAGCAGCAGGGATGGCAGAGGCATCAACAGTGGGAGCAGGTGGTGCGACAGGATGGGCAGGGAAAATTGCAGGTACCTGGGCATCATTGCCAGGGCCAGAGGACCCATCAGACAAGGAGTCACCCTCCTCACTACTGGTAGAAATGCTGTCATTGTCATCAATGTCTTCATCATGATGGCCAGGAGGTGCAGGCAGCAGAAAAAGGTCATGTATGGTAGGTGTGGCAATGGCCTCAACAGTGGGGAACACAGCCTCCTTGAACACAGCATCACAACTGATGATTGTCTTGCATGAGAGCCCATCCCAGAACACCCAGCCTTTAGTACTGGCCTCATATCCAACAAAGGTGAGTGCTTGCACTTTTGGATCAAGCTTCGATTGCTGGTGATCAGGAACCTTGACCCAGGCACAGTATCCAAAGATGCAGAGGTGCAATACATCCAGAGGAGCAACAGCAGGCAACCAAAGGGATGTAGGAGTCTGCCATCCCAAATGTTTGTTTGCACAGGCTATGGCAGGTGACTGAGATGAACAACAATGTGTAGACATACTCCCAGTGTGGGAGAAGTGACATGAGCATTGCTGCAGAGGTGGGGTAGGTGTGGACAGTAAGGTAGTGCCACAATGCAAGTGTAAGAGCTGCAAGGTTGTTGTAAGACAGAGGATAAGATGGTGTAGTGGAGTACTCACTCAGTGTTGTTGTAGAACAACTACTGAGGGTATGTAGTGTATGTAGTGCATCTTTATATAGTAGGTGAAGGTATGATTGAAGTGGAGATGTAACTCTAAAGTACAAGAGTGACCAAATGTGTAGGGGATGCATGTCATCCAGAGTATGTGTGGTGTGGGGAAGTGGTAAGGATGTAATGTGTCAAGGTGATGTGCAGGGGAAATGCTGAACAAAATTATGTGTGTAAAGGATAAGTAGTAACCAACATACTGCAAGATATTCAACAATGTTTAGCAGGGGATAAGTTGTAAGTGTGCACAGCTGTCCACACAGCATGTTCCCAGAAGCCTGGCAACAGACCCAAGCGGTGAAGAAGCAAGAGAGCACAATCCAAAACAGTACAGTTCCAACACTCTACATGGCCATTTTGTTGTAGCAAGTAGGGGACTGTATGCTGATGGGCGACACCTTGGGTGAGGAGGAGGTCAGTGACCTTAGCATTGACATACTCCCCTCCACAATCAGAGCACAGAATGAAATAATCTGGGTTGGGCAGTGGATAGCAATGACACAATCAAATAGTCAGAGCAAGCAACAATCCTAAGACTGAGGATTGCAGAGACTAGGGCCAATGCCCAAGTGAATAAGACTGAAGGGTCATAAGACCACATCTGAGTAGATGGAGAAAGCATACACAGACAAAAGGGTACACAAAATGAAAGAGGCTGAAGATGGTACCGTCAGACAAAAGAGAAGACGACTGCATGAGAGGACTCACCTCAGCAGACTGCTAGAGTGCTGAGGTGGTAAGACAGAAAGTTGCAGTAGATATAGTAAGGGCAGAATAAGATTAGAGGGGAGCCCAAAATGTGAGATACTGGCATAGTATGTGGCCAGTAATGAAGGAGATGAGATAAGATAAGATAAGATTAGATAAGATAAAAAGGAAAAGACAGAAGTGGGGCATATTTGAGCTGTATTAGTGTGCTCAGTGTTGTATGGTAGTGAACAAATCAACACAGAACAAGTGGCCAGTGACCAAAAAGCATGTGGACACGAGCCAGGTAGTGCTCCAAAACCAGTGACAGTTGGTCTTTGGTGCACAGGGGGTATACAACGCCAAAACCACTGTAATCATCAAGGAACATGGCAAAGTATACATTCCTGGACCCAACAGATGCAGTGCTGACAGCCCTGACTAAGTCCATGTGGAAGAGATTGAGAGCTTTGGTGGCACATGTGTGAGAGACATGAAATGGCAAGTGTGGTAGTTTGCCTTGGAGACACCTGGTGCAAGGTGAAGAAGAAGGGGTGTTGATCAAAATACGCACAACCTCCTTTCATTTGCCTTCACTATACCACAAACAACACACGTACGTCTTACCTACTGCATATGTACTACACCTACAACCACTACTCCTCGGACTTCTTACAAAGCCGAGCAACTCTCACTCCACTTACAATTCCGGGACGATGCGCGTCCCTCTCACTTTAGGTAGTTGTTGTACTTTACTCATCTACTCCGCTTCAACTCTACCCATACCTCACTATATAAGGTGGACAACTATATCACAATTACTCAGACGTTCTTCTACAATGTCTGAGTAAGTTCTTAACTTCTCCCATCTCCATCCACACTCATACTCCATCCCTGCAGCTCTCTACTTACTGCGTATGGCACATGCTGTGTCCATACATACTCTATCACTGCAGATACCATCTCACTATTGATCAATGTCATCTCTATCGCCCTGATTCTCTTGGCCTGCCCAAGCCTGCGCTCACAAGGGGGTCCTGAGGGAGCAGAAAAACCCAAGAGTCAAGAGGGTTTGATGCAACAGACAACCTCTTCTGACAGGTGTCCCAGACATTTGTGCCAAGTGTGAATAGTGGGAGATGTAACAGAGTGGAGCATAACCAGAGTCTGGAGATCAATCCAGTACATTCCGTTTTGCTGCCTTCCAACACTGAGGAGTCATCCCATGTGGGAGATGGAGCAGGTCCCATTGTCAAAGATGATGTGAAAGCCAAGGCTGGTAAGTCTGCTCATGGAGAGAAATCATCCTGATGCTCCAGGTGCATGTAGGATGTTGGAGAGTGACAGGGAGACCTCCATTTGATCAGGTAGCACATGATGGCGTCCACAGGAACCTGTTCCAAGGCAAGGTGTAGATGCTCTGTTTCTGATGGTGATGCTTCAGAGGGATGTTGCAATGTAGGAATCAAGATCTTCTCAATGAGGTGTGATGTAGTCTGTGCAACCGGAGTCCAGCATCCAGGCATCAGTCCTGCCAACATAGTAACACACATCAAATATGGAAGCAGAAGTAGATGACATAGTGTTAAGACTAGGTGTGGTGTCAGGTACTTCCTTCTCTTTCTCCTTCTTCTGTTTCTCAATCCTTGCTTTGGCACCTTGTAATGTTTTGTTTCTTTTTTCTTTTTTTCTTTCTTTATTTTACTTGCTAGTAAAGTGTAGTATTATTATTAAAGTGTGAGCTTAGCTCCACTTTACTTAGTAAGGACTCATCTTTCCTTTCTCTTTTATAGTACTTAAGTATTTACATACTTAAGCATGAGCTTAGCTCTGAGTACTATATTAGACTTATCTTTTTCTCTTTTATCTCTCTTTATTTATTATAACATTTACTTGCTAAGGACTATTATTATACAATTAGCAAGGACTCCTCTTTCTTGCCTTTATTTACTTCTGTTTATCTCATGTTCATTTCATGCTTGTGGCTGAGCCACACTACTTACATCAAAGGATGCGACTTACTGCACATTACTGTGCATTATTGTTTACTTACTGTGTAAAACTGCACAACCTTACTATACTTAGGACTTTGGTTTTGTATAAGTAGTTGAAAGACTGGCAGTCTTAAACCCCAGTCTTGTCAACTTTGCAACCTAGGGATTCTCCTATACTGCACTTGACCTAAGCTCACTATCAACTCACTCATCCTCTAAGAACTAAGTATAAGATCTCTAAAGTCACTCTAAGCATCGCTAAGACATCCTAAACCTGTCATCCTGGATCTTCGCATAGTCATTGGTGGAATCATCCTTGTCACTATCTCATTGATCCCACTCTTCATTGTCATCAGGAACACCTATTATGCTATTCA
>QLPN01000489.1:0-10682 GCA_003314395.1 Albatrellus ellisii
GGTGTCATGACATGGCACTTGAGCTGATAAGCACAGGCCATGTGCATGAGTGGAACTAGAATAGTTCTTATTTATATGGAATGTTGCTACATGCTACTTATAGTAAGTCTTGTAGTGCATGGACCATGAAGGTATGTACGATAGGATGTGTGTACAGTATGTATGTATCTGTGTGTGTGTATGTACAGTATCTGGATGAAAAAGGAAGTGTATGATTATATAAACTGAAATCATCAACACCCCCCCATGCTGGATGTACACTCCATGAGTCCAAGACCAGAGTGATGTGAGGAAAATAGTGGGAGAGACAAGGGTTTAGTCAGGATATCAGCAGTGATGAGGGAGGAAGGAAGATGTTGTACAGTGATGGCATTGGATGAGAGACACTCCCTGATGTAGTGGTGATGGATGTTGATGTGCTTTGTACCACACATAATGATGGGGTTAGTGGTGATGTCAATCGAGCCTTTGTTATCACTGTATAGTAGGAGAGGGAAGGTGAAACCAAAACCTATCTCTGCCAACAACAATCTCAACCACATTCCTTGTGTGCTGGCTTGGGAGAGTGACATGTACTCAGCCTCTGTGGATGTGAAGAATGAGATGGCTTGCTGGTGATGATATTCGAATGCATTGCCATAGTAATGGATGAGAGCTTGAGAAGTATAAGGTTGAGTAGGTGCAGGTAGTGAAGAGGTAAGTCTGGTGTATGATTTGCCTGACCAAGTCCTCATTTCCAAGTGAAGTATTCTCAGAATGATGAAAAATAAAACTGTGCAAAGTGAAGACTCTTTGTACCTTTTTCAAGGGTACAAGCCTTTTAAACACAGTGTGGAAGATGGAGGGTAGGTAATGTAAGTACTAGTATATACATATTACTGGTACAATGAAAGAAATTCTGTTATAGTAAAATTTATAGTACTCCTGGTCTGAACAGTTGTCAGGAGGTTTTGCAATGCCCCACTAAGTGGTAGACACCCTAGCACTGCTTGGTGAGGCAATATAAGGCCTGGCACTGCAGCTGAACTATGAGGAATGGAGAACTAAAAACAATACAACATTCTCTTGAATGAGGAGGGAGGGGAGTGATGGAGGGAGAGGTGAGGTTGCTGCAAAGAGCTTTATACAATTGTGAGGCTCACACTGGACAGTGAGGTCACAAGTGTAAGAGGAGGGAATTGATGAAGGGATGAGGCAATACACATACACTCAGGATGAAGTCACACTATTTGGTGGATATCCCAGATGTATAAAGCTAAAGAATACATGCTATAGAAATGCCCTATATATACTAAAGAGATCAGTGCACAGGCCATGTGCTGTCACTATAGGGCAGGCATATGTAAATGAGATGCACAGCATCTGTGAGAACTATCAGTAAGCAATGTGCAGCATTGCACAGCATCAATAAGTGGCCATAAGAATATGAGTCATATGTGTACAGTAATAAGTCTGATGATGAATGGATATGAGTCATAGATAATCATGATAAGATCTACTGATGATCTGATAAGATGAGATAAGATATCTGCAATTGGTTGCAGACAGGGGATCCTCAAGCTGGGGACCCAGATACAACCGAAATGCTAATACTCAAACCAATGCCGCTAATCCTTCTGCGACCCATAAAGCCAGCAATGAAACAGTACCCATGGACGTAGACCGTGCACAAAGACGCCGGGAGATCATTTGCTTCAACTGCAGAGAAAAGGGGCATATATCACAAGACTGTCCACAGAAGAAAAAAGAGAAGTTGCATACAATTCACGAGCAGATCAGAGGCATGACCACGGAAGAATTCACGCAGATGTTGAATGACGAAGTGATTAAGAAAATCGCAAAAGAAGCGGGTTTTGGAAGGGACAAGTAGTAGATGTCGCTACATTGTCCAATCGTTTCTCAGTACTTACTCCGGATGACGGCGCTGTTGACCACGCCAATGTATGTGATCCTATTGAAATATTTAATCACATTGCATCAGAAGACAAGACTGAGAAGAAGACATCAGAGAGTATGCCCTCTCTAGAAAAAGAAAAGCACGTCATCATGGGAACACGAACAGAATTACCTATGATAGAGTTGGAGATCAAACGACCAGATAATGGACAAGTAATCACTATCCAAGCCTTGGTCGATTCAGGAGCAACAACCTGTTACATGTGAGGCCGACGCTATGTCGAAGCCGAACAACTGAAGAAAGCTAAAACAATCAAAGGACAATCGCACTTTGACTAGCGGATATCCCAGATATATTAGAATATAGTAAGAGAGAAGAGAAGAGAGTACTGTACCTAGCGGATATCCCAGATGATCAGAACTGAGGAATAAACCGCTAGGAGTCGTATGTATATATAGTATCCTAGAACGTGCACAGACCATGCAGTACAGTATAGGGCCGGAGAATGAGAAAACAAAGTAGTGATGTCATATCTAATAATAGGAGGGACGCGTCATCGCTGACTGAGCTCTGCAGTAACTGTGGGAGTGATTGGTGATACTCCGCAGCAAGTGTGAGAAGGATTAGTGAGCATGCGCAGTAGATGTGAGAGAAAGGGTCATAGCTAAATATAGAACGGGCCGATCGGAGATCGGACGACATACGCATCATCGGCCGATAAAGACAAAGAGAAAGAGTATGTGACCGTGAGAATCGCTTCAATAGATCAGGAGCAATTGTGAGATCTATGACAATAGAGACATAAGAAAATAGAGAAAAAATGAAGAGAAAAATAAGGGGAATGATAGCGGCCTGACATTACATAGACGAAGAATTTGTCAAAAATAATCGTCTAGTTACAAAAAGACTCCCGGTCGCCATTCCAGTCTATAATGTCGATGGAACAAGAAATGAACGAGGTTCTATCAAAGATACCGTGGATCTCATAGTCAAAATACAAAACCACACAGAAAGAAATACATTCTGTGTTACAGGACTAGGAAAAGTCAACCTCATCCTAGGAGAAACATGGCTAAAAATTCACAATCCAGAAATAGACTGGGAAACGGGCAAAGTAAGATTCACTAGATGTCCACGACGATGTCACACCAGAGTAGTCACAGAACGGAAGGAACGTAAACAGAAGAAGAAGACAGAAGTTCCTGAATTGAAAGAAGTTGACGACGAAGAAGAAGACACAATAGGAAAAGAAGACAAAGTACTATGTGTCATGATCGGCAATCCTGAACTGGAAGCATCTATATCAAACATATCTCAGGATTTGGCAATAGAAGCAGAAAAACGAAAGATTAAGAAATCTTTTGAAGATATAGTACCCAAGGCATATCATGGTTTTAAATCGGTATTTGCAAAAGAATCATTCGACGAACTACCTCCCAAAAGAACGTGGGATCATGCAATTGAATTAAAACCAAACGCAAAAATGCATATGGGGAAGATCTACAATCTTTTGTTTACAGAACAAAAGGAATTGGAGAAGTTTATCGAGGAAAATCTGAAATCAGGACGAATCAGACCATCAAAATCACCAATGGCCTCTCCCTTCTTTTTTATCAAAAAGAAATCAGGAGAATTACGTCCTATTCAAGATTATTGACGCCTCAATGAGATTACAATCAAAAACTCTTATCCCTTACCACTCATTTCAGAGTTAATCGATAAACTCAAAGGGGCTCGATATTTTACAAAACTCGATATCAGATGGGGATACAACAATGTTCATATAAAAGAAGGAGACGAATGGAAGGCTGCCTTCATCACAAATCAGGGATTATACGAACCTCTTGTTATGTTTTTTGGACTCACCAATAGTCCTGCCACATTCCAGACGATGATGAATCATCTCTTCAGAGAGTTGATAGCAAAAGGAAAAGTGGTGGTCTACATGGACGATATCCTTATCTTCACGGCGACGATTGAAGAACATAGGATTATAGTGGAAGAGGTGTTGAAGATATTACGTGATAATAAGTTATACCTCAAACCAGAGAAATGTGACTTTGAAAAGACAGAAATCGACTACCTTGGACTTAAAATCTCCTTTGACAAAATTATGATGGACCCAGTCAAAATTCAAGGTATTGCAGAATGGCCAGTACCAACCTCTGTCACAGAAGTCCGCTCCTTCCTTGGTTTTACCAACTTCTATCGACGTTTTATCTGAGGATTTTCAGACATCGCAAAACCCCTCAATTCACTTCTACAAAAGGACGTCAAATGGCATTGGAATTCAGAACAACAGGAATCATTTGAAAACCTCAAAACAGTGTTATGTTCTAAACCTGTCTTGGTCTTTCCTGAACCCAATCGCCCTTATCTTGTAGAAGCAGACAGCTCGGGGTATGCTACAGGAGCAGTGTTATCGCAGATGAGAGACAACGAGAAGTGGCATCCAGTGGCGTATATCAGCAAAGGACTATCACCAGCAGAAAGAAACTACGACATCTATGACAAAGAGATGTTGGCTGTTATACGCGCATTGGAGCAATGGAGGCACTATCTAGAAGGAACAGATAGTCCTGTCCAAATCCTTACGGATCACAAAAACCTAGAGTACTTTATGAGTGCCCAGAAATTGAACTGTCGCCAGGCTCGATGGTCTCTTTTTCTTTCTAGGTTCAACATTCACCTTTCCCACAGACCGGGAAAGAGTTCAGCCAAACCAGATCTCCTCTCAAGACGAGTGGATCATAAAGAGGGGGTGGAACATGACAATGAGAATGTCATACTGCTAAAACCCAAATTCTTCAAAAATAATCTGGTTGATAGCGCTTGCGCATCCCAAATTATAGACAAACACATCCTAGCAGTTTTGGCAAATAATACTCCACTTCTTCAAAAGATCGCAGATGAACAGGAGAAAGACGGAGATGTCAAAATGTGGGCAGAATTATCAGCAGATGAATGCAAAACAGCAACTATAGCAGGATGGGGACAGAATAAAAAAGGATTACTCACGTTCAAAGACAAAATCCTAGTCCCTGATAGTTGTAGAGCAGAAGTCGTGAAATACTGCCATGACACTCCAATCGCAGGACATCCTGGACAATGGAGGACACTGGAGTTAGTGTCAAGAACATTCTGGTGGAAGGGAATGGCTGCATACATCGGAAAATACGTCAAAAGTTGTGACATTTGTCAGAGAACGAAAACAATAACGAGGAAACCACAAGGTGAATTGACACCAAATGAAATACCATCGAATCCTTGGCAAATCATATCCACCGACCTAATCACACAATTACCTGAAAGCCAGGGATACGACTCAATACTCGTGGTTGTCGATCGTTTCTCCAAAATGATACATATCATGCCAACGACATCCAATATAACCGCAGAAGGGATAGCAAGAATGTTCAGAGACAATATTTGGAAACATCATGGACTTCCTGAAAAGATCATATCAGATCGGGGACCACAATTTGCTTCCAAAATGATGTGAGAATTAAATCGATTATTAGGCATAAAAACCGCTCTATCTACAGCCTATCATCCCCAAACTGATGGTCAAACAGAATGAATAAATCAAGAAATCGAGCAATACCTCAGAATATTCGTTGACCATCGACAATCAGATTGGATGAATTGGCTACCAATGGCAGAATTTTGCTATAACAACAGAGTCAATGCCTCGACAAAATATTCTCCATTTATGATCAACTCTGGACAAAATCCTCGCATGGGTTTTGAATCAGGCAAGACGTCCTCTATCGACTCAGTAGAAAACTTCGTAGATGGAATGAAGAGAACAAGGGAAGATGCAGAATCAGTGCTGAGAAAAGTGGCTGATGATATGAAAAGATATTACGACGCTCACAGAGGAGTAACCCCCAACTATACAATTGGAGATAAGGTTTGGTTAGACGCGACAAATATTCAAACGGGAAGACCAACGAAGAAATTGGATCATAAACGACTTGGACCCTATCCAATCGAACAAGTATTGTCAAACAATGCATACAAATTGACACTACCCAAGTCGATGAAAATCCATCCTGTCTTCCACGTCGCAAAACTATTACCTTATACTCCAAATGAAATCCTGGAGCGGATCGTGAAAACTCCTCCCTCCCCAATCATCAAAGATGGTATTGAACAATATGAAGTCGAAACTATTCTGAATAGTCGAAAGTACAAAGGGAAAATTCAATATCTCATTAAATGGAAAAATTACCCAGAAGACGAAAATTCTTGGGAGCCAGCTACAAACATTCTCAAAGACGTACCAAAGCTGGTTAAAGAATTCCATTTGAAATATCCCCTCGCCATACGTACTATTCAAAGATGTTCAATACCAGTAAAACGACTTTCAGACATCACGAAACTACCTACAAGAGGATCGGAGCATGCTGCCAGACTAGATCTCTACAGTGCCGAGACAATCATTGTTCCCTCACATAGTCAGAAATTGGTTGACACCCAAATCGCCTTAGCTATACCAGATCATTGTTATGGCCGTATTGCGCCTCGCAGTGGTTTGGCTGTTAAGAATTCTATCCACATTGGTGTGGGTGTCATCGATTCAGATTATAGGGGAACTTTGAAAATACTCGTCATTAATCTCGGCACTGAAGATTTCAAAATCAATATTGGCAATCGTATTGCTCAATTGATCCTCGAACACATTTCTATCACCGATGTTCTTGAAGTCGAATCACTGGATGATACTAGTCGAGGAGAACGAGGATTTGGTTCTACAGAGATTGCATATGCTCGTCGAGTCGTCTCGCCCTAAAAGAGGGGGTATTTGTCAGGACGCATTTATTTTTCTTTTAATTATACGATTTCTTTTATCCTTATCACTCAAGATCTACACAAGATATCTTGTCAGATCACATAGATCTTATCGCGATTATGTATGACTCATTCATCATTCGTCATCGGCCCGATTACTGTACATATATGACACATATTCCCACAGTCGCTTACAGAGCTTCTCACAGGTGCTGCACATCCTTACTGATGCTATGCAAGTAGCTTATTGATCGTTCACAGGAATGCTGCACATTCCCTTATGATACGCCTGCCCTACAGTACATACATGGTCCGTGCGCAGGTTCTCGTTAGTATATATGATTCAGCTGCATCATAGTTACTCTTCAGCTGAATACATCTGGGATATCCGTTTGCACAAGCGTGATCTCATCCCTCCTGTTAGCCCATTCCCATCTCTTATACATTGTGTGACCTTGCTGGCAAACGTCGGCCTCACAATCCCACCATGTCTGACAACCACATCATTTCCAACTCTTTGTAATTGTAGATCTTTATTCCCTGAGATGTTCAGAAGTTTCCTTATCCCACTGCCTCGACTTATCATTCTCGTCCCAGTCCTGCAAGACATTGTAGAGTCATCATCAACATTCACTCCTCTTCAGTCTGCTGCTGGCCTTCTCAATATTGCAAACAAAGTTGAGGTGCAGCATTTCTCCTCTCAGTCTTGCAGAATCTCAGTGGCCATTGATTCTTGCCAGACAGAAAGTGGCTCAGAATGTTGATGACGTAGTCAAGCTGGGGAAATCATTGTCCAATCTTGTTACCATGCTTCAAGGCCTATTTCAAAATCCTGAAGGATGGCCGCCCTCACTCTGCCAACGTATTGAAAACTTGGCCAGGTGTTTTTTTGTCCCTGTCATGTTTATGCCAATGAGGCCTAATGCCCATGTGGGACATACAGCTTGTTCATTGAAGCAATGGATAACCTTCAGCGGATCAAGTGGCAGTGGAGGTTCACTTGTGTTTTCCACACAGGCAGAGGTGCTGCTGAAGTGGTGGCCTGTCTGCAGCTCAAGCAGTCTGTTGATCACTTTTTGGTAGGCAGTAATCGGTCAGCATCGAGGATTTGAACTGTTTCTGAGTGCTGCTACAGATGGATAGTGCAGTGCTGATAGAGAGCAGAGTGGAGGTGCATCAGAGTATATGGCCATCTTTGTACGTTTCTTGAATATTCACCCAGGATACCCGAACGGAAGTGCAGGGAGGTCATAACAATGTGGATGGTGTTGTCCACATGGGGGCAGAGGCTGCAGGTGAGGGCATGCACACCATCGCTGGTGCAGCGGCCAAGGCAACGGACCACACTGTGCATGTCATCCCTGGTGAAGAGATGAGAACCACACAGCATTCAGTTCTTACACCAGTCTTACAAGCCATCATCCAAGTATCCACCACCCTTCCCCCTCTGCAATCTGCAGCAAGCGGCCTTTTGAAGGTGATTGAGATAGTTGAGGTGCAGTACTGTCTCTCTCTAGCCCCATGACATTCCACCAACCACCCACCTTTGTGAGACAGAAAGCAGCCCAGGATAAAGCTGATGCTGCCAAGTTGAAGACAGATTTCTCCAAGCTCATCACAATGATCAAGGGCCTACTGCAGAATGCGGGGACGTGTCTGCCCACACTTCGTCAGTGCGTCGACAGATCATCTAGGTGACTTTACTCTCATCTCTCATGTGTCCTCACCTATCATAGTTGATGACCACACGGTATAACAGTTCGATTGAAGATATAACAGCTAGTCTGGAGAGAATCAAGTGACGATGGACGCTTGCCTGCGTTCTTCAAACAGATAATGATGCATCTCAAGTAGCGGAATGTGTGCAGAAGCTCAGGCAGTGTGTCAACTTGTTCTTAGTATGCAACCTCATTTTCATCATATGCTTGAGCTATTCCTGATGGCTTGCAATAGATCGAGACTGCGATAACAGCAGAGATCGGAGTAGAGGTACGTTGGGGCACTCTCATTTCATCTTGATATCATAGGAACAAAGAAGCTGACGATGCCCTTAGGCAGTGAATCATTGTAGGTGACCCCTTACTATCTTGACATCAGGTGGACTGAAGCACAGATAAAGGCGGATCGATGCCACGCTATGCACATGCTGCGTGATTTGATCATGAAAGCAAATGAGTGTCATGCACGAAAAACACCAGGACAGAGATCCTTGATTCAATATATCACTGGTTCAAGGGAGAGATCCTTGAGATGGGTGAGACTTTGTCAATGAAAGGGAACTGGCATGGTCGAATATTCTGGCTGGATGGAGTGGCAGGTACAGGCAAGTCCACCATTGCTCAAAGCATCACTGGTCACTTTGACAGAACTCATGAGCTCGGCGCATCCTTTTTCTGTTCGAGGGACAACACCGAATGCAGTAACATTGGCCTAGTATTCCCCACGATAGCATATCAGCTGTCATTGTTCAATTCCTTGTTCCAGAAGCACTTATCAGCAGTGATGGACAGGGACCCCAATGTGCAATATGCACTTGCTTTGATGCAACTGGAGATGCTGATAGTAAATCCATTACTTGCTGCCATTGGTGAGCAGGCATTCCCACCATGTATCATTGTCATCAATGCCCTGGATGAGTGCAAGGACAAACGTGCGACGTTGAGTATCTTGTCATCTCTCACTGTATTTGCCAACTGCCTTTTTCTGATAAAGTTCTGCATCACTAGTCGGCTGGTGACCAACATCGAGCAGGGCTTTCAAACCACAGATCTGATGAAAGACACGAACACACTGGTCCTACATAGCATACTGTTGGATATATTACAGAAAGATATTCATATCTATCTTGAGGGAAGGCTTTCACATATCACTCAGTCATTTAGATTGAAGTCCTGGCCAATGGCAGAGGCACTAGCTCAATTAGTTGAGCAGTCCAGGGGGCTGTTCATCTTTGCAGTGACGGTGGCCAACTTCATTGAAGATCAGAGTGCCAGCAACCCAATGCGACAGCTCAGGACAATGTTGACCACTGCATACATCACACTGACTGTGACTTCTCCCTATCGACATCTTGATGCGCTGTATCTGGCGGTGCTTCATGAGGTGTTTCCTGATATCAGCAAGGAACAGCAGGTGAGTCTTGAAATCATGTTGGGGACAATTGTTCTGTTATTTGACCCACTTGATCCTGAAGGTCTGGAAGGATTACTTGGCTTGGAGGAGAACACTGTATGGTCAACACTTCGCTGTTTGCACTTGATTGCTGTGGTTCCCAAGGCTGGTGATGGCTGTATTTGGCTCATTCATCCATCATTCCATGACTTCATGGTTGACTCTATGTGTTGCCAACTTCTTCGTCAATCCAGTAGATCGACATACGTTGCTTGCAGAATGCTGCCTGCGAGTGCTGCAGACACTGTCTCCACATATATGCAAGATTGGAGACCCATCACTGTTCTGTCAAGAGATTGCCAATCTACCTACCTGAATAGCAACTCATATTTCTGCCAAGGTGCAATATGCATGTCAATATTGGGTGTCTCGCCTGTTGAGCAGTCATATTGACAACATGATATTGGAGCTCCTCCTTGTGTTTTTCTCAACTCAATTGCTGAATTGGCTGGAAATGATGAGCTTGTTAGGAGAACTGGATGGTGCAATGACTGCTCTGCAGGCTGCGCACAGGATAGTTAAGGTGAGGTATACTGATTCCCCTGCAGTACTGGTTAATAAACATGTCTATTTGGAAACAGGAAGTAGCACCTCTCAGGACTGAGATTCTCAGCCTTCTGAGCGACTGTGCAAGAACAACAAGAGAATTCCATGTTGTTTTCCGCCTGTCATACAACACTGGACACTCTATGGATGCTTATCTGATCCTTAATCCTATCTCTTTATGTTTCAGACTCCTACCTAAATTCACATCACCCTTACTATATAAACTCCACTTTCTTGACCACATACCTCAGCACTTTACATCTTGCTGAGGTAT
>QLPN01000490.1:0-11547 GCA_003314395.1 Albatrellus ellisii
CAAGGCAATGATTCTATTCTTATGGTCGTGGATCGTTTTACCAAAATGATTCATGCTATTCCAACAACAGAGACGATCACAGCAGAAGGAGTAGCACGCCTTATGAGAGATCATGTTTGGAAACATCATGGTCTCCCAGAGAAGGTGTTATCAGATAGAGGACCTCAATTTGCATCACAAGTCATGCGCGAATTGAATCGTTTATTGGGGATCCAAACAGCTACGTCTACAGCTTATCATCCTCAAACAGATGGACAGACAGAACGGATAAATCAAGAAATTGAACAATATTTCCGCATTTTTATAAACCATTGACAAAACGATTGGACAAGTTGGTTGCCTATGGCAGAATTCGCTTACAATAATCGTGTCCATTCAGCAACAAAATATTCTCCATTTATGCTGAATTATGGACAAGATCCGTGAATGGGTCATGAACCTCGTATGTCTACCAAGATTGATTCAGTGGACAAGTTTGTAGCAGGTCTCAAACGTATCAGAGAAGAAGCAGAGGTGTCATTGAAAAAGGCAGCAGATGATATGAAGAAATTTTACGATGAACACAGAGGCAAAACTCCCGTCTATGCCATTGGAGATAAAGTTTGGCTTGAAGCCACTAACATTGACACAGGCAGACCTATGAAGAAATTGGATCAAAAACGTCTTGGACCTTATGAAGTACTCGAAGTACTTTCAAACAATACATATCGTCTCAAATTACCCAAGACAATGAAAATTCATCCAGTTTTTCATGTCGTCAAACTTCGTCCTTTTGTCAAAGATGTCATCATCGAACGAGAAATTCGCCCTCCCCCTCCTCCTATCATCAAAAATGGTGTTGAAGAATATGAAGTCGAAGAAATTCTCAATAGTCGTCTCTCTCGTGGTAAAGTTCAATATCTGGTCAAATGGAAGGACTACCCTGCAGAGGAGAATTCTTGGGAACCTGCTTCAGTATTGATGGAAGATGTTCCTGATATGCTCAAGAGATACCATAAAGAACATCCTCAAGCAGTACATTCAGTAGCCATTTATTCCCTTTACCAGATGGAATATTCACCTGAGATAATGGCTCAACCACATTATGCTCGACGACTTCATGGAGAAACATCTACACCCTCTCCACCAGTTCTTGATGAAGGATATGAGGAAATACCTTTTGGTATCATTGACGATGAAGATGACTTCATAGATGATGACGATGATGGAGTTATTACTCCCAAATCATATGAAGACTTAAAAGAATTACCCAAGTCTTCCTCCATCATCCCTCTCTCTCCATCACTCTTTGCTGGCATCCCTTTCAAACCTATGGAAGGTGAAGAAGAAGATATTTGCCATGCATGTTCATCTCCATTCTTTGCTCGTCGAGACGTCTCGCCTTAAGAAGGGGGTATTTGTCAGGCCACTATTATTTTCCTTATTTTTCTCTTCATTTTCTTCTATTTTCCTATGTCTCAAGTGTCATAGATCTTACAATCGCTCTTGATCTATCAAGGCGATTCTCATGGTCATGCATTATTTCTCTTCGTCTTTATTGGCCGATGATGCATATGTCGTCCAATCTCCAATCAGCCCGTTCTATCTTTAGTTATGATTCTTTCTCTCACAATTACTGTGCATGCTCACCAATCCTTCTCACACCTGCTGCGGAGTATCACCAATCACTCCCACAGTTACTGCGGAGCTCAGTCAGCGATGACGCATCTCTTCTATTATTAGACATGACATCATTACTTTACTTTCTCATTCTCCAGCCCTATACTGTACTGCATGGTCCGTGCACGCTTTAGGATACTATATATACATATGACTCCTAGCAGTTTATTCCCCAGTTCTGATCATCTGGGATATCCGCTAGGTACAGTACCATTCTATCATCTCCTTTACTATACGCTAATACATCTGGGATATCCGCTAGTCAAAGTGATCATCCTTTTGTTGTTTTAGCTTTTCTTCAGTTGTTCGGCTTCGACGTAGCGTCAGCCTCACACACTTGTCACTTATGTGCCCCTGGCTTACCCACCACTGTTACGAGGCACTTGCTTTGGCACCTCGTAACGTGTTTTCTTTTTCTTTTTCTTTTCTTTTATCTTACTTACTATAGTAAAGTGTAGTATTATTACTACAAGTGTGAGCTTAGCTCCACTTTACTTAGTAAGGACTTATCATTTTCTTTTCTCTTTTATAGTACTTAAGTATTTACATACTTAAGTGTGAGCATAGCTCCAGGTACTATATTAGACTTATCTTTTCTGTTTTATCTTTCTTTTATTTATTATAACATTTACTTGCTAAGGACTATTACTATACAATTAGCAAGGACTCTCTTTTCTCGTCTTTATTTACATCTGTTTACCTCTAGTTCATTTCGTGCTTGTGGCTGAACCACTTATATCACATGGATGCGTACTTACTGCGCATTACTGCGCACGATCATTTACTTACTGCACAATACTGCGCAACTTTACTATACTTAGATCTCCAGTTTTGTATAAATAGTTGACAGACTGGCGGTCTTAAACCCCAGTCTTGTCAACTTTGCAATCTAGGGATTCTCCTTATACTGCGCTTGATTAAAGCTCATTACAATCTTGCTTCACTCTCTCTGAACTAAGTCTAAGAACTCTAAGTCACTAAACGCCACTAAGACATCTTACACTCGTCACTCTGGATCCTCGTATCATTATCAGTGGAATCATCCTCATAACCATATCATTTATCCCACTCTTCATCGTCATCAGGAATCTCTATTATGTTCATCAAGCTCAGATTCAAACCTTGGTTACCAGGAGTAACATTTTAGATCTTCCCTAAGACCATTCAATAGGCCGCTCTTAGCAACCACCATCTCAACATTAGCCATGGCTTGGATAGCCACCAGTCAGCTATGTGGATAGATGGGCAGTATCACAAATGGTTAATAGATTGTTTGGAGACAGAGATAGCCTTGTAGGCCAAGATATAGTTAAAGCCAGAAGAGGACCATAGTCCAGATGTCATATATGACCAGAAATAGATGAGGCCTGGAAGATAAGAGAAGAGGTGTATAAGATGGTAGAGGGTACACAGAAAAAGAGAGTGCTGCATAGAGCAGGTATGTCAGAAGAAGGTTGGGAGATACTCACCTCAGTGACATGCAGAAGTGCTGAGGTGAGATGATGATGAGATAAAGAAAATATAGTAAGAGCAAGATACAATTTAAGAGGAGCTCAAACTGTAAAGAGAAAAGAAATACCAATAAGATGAGATAGAGATAGAGATAAGTTTAAGAGTATGTAAAGGTAAGTCCAGCAGCCTATGATAGCCAAAAAATCAACATCAATCCAGGCCCATTTGCTGTTGCTGGCACACAAATGATGCCATGTTGAACAACTCCTCTTCATGGAGATCATCATTGGCCAGAGACTGCAGCACAAAATGGCTGTCATCGTCATCTATAATATGATGGGACAAGGAATGGCAACATGTGGTTTTGTTCATGTCCAAAGCAATGGTACAAAGACTGTCTTTCCCTGGTGTGGCATGCTGTGCATGGCAGCACAGCACATGCATGGCAGTGTGGCACAAAATTCCCACATGTGCATGGCAGTGCCACAGTATGCACCCATGTCACTGCTGTGTCAACAGCATGTGGCCCCCTACCCACCCATGCCACCACTGTATGACCAGTGCATGGCCACTACCACCCCACCCACACTGCTGCTGCACCAGGACACTGTGTGAGGCCAATGCTATGTCAAAGCCAAACAACTGAAGAAAAGCTAAAACAAACAAAAAGGACAATCATGCTTTGACTAGCAGATATCCCAGATGTATAATCAGTAAGGTAAGACAAGAAAGGACTAGAGGCTACTGCACCTAGTGTATATCCCAGATGATCAGAACTGGGGATAAAACACTAAGTGGACCACTGTATATATAGTACTGGAACAAGTGCACAGACCATGCTATACACTATAGGGCTGGAATATGAGAACAAAAAGGAATGAGGTCATAGCTAATAATAGAAATGACATGTCAGTGCTGTATAATAAGTGCAACAGCTGTGAGAACAATAAGTAAGCACTCCACAATCAGGGTGGGAACAATAAGAAGGATTCTGCAGTAACAGTGAGAAAAAGAGTCATAACTACTTCATAAACAGGCTGATCAGAGATTGGGTGACTGGTGCATCATTGACTGATAAAGACAAACAAAAGGAAAGCATGACTGTGGGAATCACTTTGATAGATCAGGAGTGATTGTAAGATCTGTAGTGATCGAAACATAAGAAAAGTAGGAAAGATGAAAAGAAAAATAATAGCAGCCTGACACACTGCACCCACACCACTGCCATACCAGCATGGTGTGGCAGCTTGCTGGCTCACTGCCCATATCTACCAAAGATGACACAGGTGATTGGTATGTACATCCTCCTGTGCCTACCCCTGTGCCTGCATCACCACTGTGTCAACAGTGTGTGGCCTCTCACCCATCCACACAGCTGCTGTACAAATAGCACATGACCCCCTGTTGGTTTTTCACAACCTTATGATGCTGATCACACTGTTTACTTATTAAGTATACTTATCTCTATCTCATCTTATTGGTATTTCTTTTCTCTTTATGGTTTGAGCTCCTCTTAAACTCTATCTAGCTCTTACTATATCTTCTTCACTTTGTCTTTGTCTTACCTCAGCACTTCTGCATGTGCTGAGCTCTCTCTGTCTTCTGTGTACCCTCTACCCTCTGATACACATCTTCTCTATCTTACAGCTCCTCTCTCAATCTCAGCATGTTCTGGGCTTGATGCCCACTTCTCTCTGTGTGCTGTGCTGCCCAGGTTCAATACCCCCTACCCACCTGTGCTGTCACTATATGAGCAGCATGTGGCCACTACCACCCTGCCTGCACTGCTGTTGCATCAGCACAGCATGGCCACCACTGTACCAACAGTGGGCAGCCACCACCTGCCAATACAGCACAGCCATGACCTCCTTGCCCACACTGCCACTGTACCAGCACAGCACAGCAGCTTGCTGGCTCACTGCCTTCATCCACTCAAGATGATGCAGGTGATGGGTATGTCCCTCCTCCTTCCCTTTCCTTCTCCCTCTCACTATCCAATGTCTGAGGCACACTGTGCATACCCACACACCCATGTCACCACTGTCTTAGTTGTGCATGGCCCCCTACTTGCCTGTGTGGCCACTGTAGGAACAGCTCATGGCCACTACCACCCCACCCACACCACTGTTGTATCAGCACTGCATGGCCACCACCTGCTACCTCACACTACTGCTGTACTAGCACAGTGTGGCAACTTGCCCACCTGCCCCACCTGCATCCACTCAAGACAATGTGGGCAATTGGTATGTCCCTCCTTCTGTGCTGACCTGCACACACACTGCATTGCACACACCTGGATTGAGCTTGGTAAGCTGCACTGGTGCCCACCAGCAGACAAACGTTGTGCTCTCTTTCTCCTTTCCTTCAATCATCCTCAACTCACATAGGACACCACAACTTCCCTACAATATCACAGGTATGTGTTTTGTCAACAGAACTATCAATTATATTCAACATTGTTCATCCACTTCTACTTATATCCATCATTGCTTCCTTTTACTCTCTGTTGCTATATGTATCTACAACTGTAATCATGTCTTATTGGTTGATATTTCAATGCAACAGATGTTTACTCTATCTTGACATTTTGTAAACCTCTTGGTGGGTTCTGTTGATACCATCTCTTTAAACAATAACATGTTAGACAGGATGTTTGGGCTATGTTTTTTCTGTATTGAATCATGCTACTGTGTCCATGAGTATTGTTGTACCTGCAAGTAGGCTGGGTACTTGGCTATACAATCATGTTGGTCTTTCTTCAATTTTTATGGATCTACACTTAAATGCTTTGGCAGTGTTGATTACCATATTTTGGAACCCACACATTGTGTGGGAACACTCAAAAAGGAAACACAGAGAATTGGACTGAAGGTGAATTAGGACAGATGACTGTATAGTGGTGGTCTGGACCAAATACAGGAGTGACAGGAGGAAAACAAGATTGGAGAGTAGAACAAGGGATGCTGGAGCAAAGGGTCACAATTCAGGGCCTTATATACAGTGGTAGCAACTGGAGTGCATGAAGGTGTAGTGAGGAACATGACAGACTGTTGTGCAAGAGGCAGGTGGAGGTATGACATATGATGGTAAGTAACATGGTCAATGACATGTTGTGGCGGGGAGTCATGATGAGTAAGCCTAGGGGGTTACAACTTTCTCTTTTACTTTCCTTTCACACAGGTGCAGTTGATGGATAGGGACATGTATGAGTAGTGATCATTGTCAGTGCAGTGCACCTGCACAGGCTTTGCCAATGTGTATGCCTGGGAATGGGTATGGGTCTATTGGTTTTCCAGTTTACAATCACAACTATACAATTGATGTTCCTGTTTTGCTTTGTCTTTTCATGGTATGAGGGGTATTTTTTTCTGTCCTTCTATCTATTTGTAATCTACAATACTACTCCATGCCATTATTGCTATGGGCATGGGTTTTCATGGCTTATAGCCAGTGATGATCAATAGGGATGGGGACAGGGATGGGGAGAGGACAGGGATATGGACAAGGTCTGTTGCAACTTATGTATAATGTCACAGATAAATATTTGATTATGTCTCATTTAGTCAATGTTGCAACACAACAGGTTTTTTACACTAGTAGTGTATTATATCAAATGAGGCAGTCTAATGATCTAGAATTATATTGTTATTGATTTAGAGTTGATATGTCTTATACAATATAAAGGGAACTCTACAATTTGTAAGTTCACAGGTCAGACTCAAAAATTTAGATCTAGAGTCCATCTAAAGCTTCTAGATGCTCATGGGAAGTCTCTCACTACCCCTGTATTGTCCCTAGTTGCCACTATACAGTCAACCATCCTGTTTTGCTCTTAGTCCAATTTCCTTCTTTGTCCTAGTGTTCCCATGCCATGCATGGTGTTCCACTACTCCACTTATACATAGTGCATTGTACCTCTTTGTATGTCTCTTGTTCAGGCTGTTCAGTGTCAACACCTATTCTGCTAACTTGACTAGGATCTGCCATGTGGCCATGTGCTAATCCCAACAGCAACCCAAACAGGAGGCATGTGTGGAGAGATACAACACAACATGTATAGGTGGAGTAGGTCAAGATACAAGGGAGTTCTACACAAGAGAACAAGCATGGGAAACATATGGCAAGACAGGGATTGTATATATTGAAAGATGTGATGTGGCTATGAATAGCTTGGTGATACAGCAGAGAAGTCATGTTGAGATGAGTACATGCAAATAGGAGTCACCACAGGTCAAAGAGAATCAGTTTGAGTCATGCAATATACTTGTGAGTTAGAACAAGTCAGAGATAGCAGCAACAAGTCATGGTGTATCAATATGGGAGGAGATCAAGATGGAAGGAACACAAATAAAAAGAAAGGGAGATGCCAAATTCATAACAGCACATCCATTCATCACCATGAAGCACATATGGATGCCTGACATCTAAAGGCTTGTACCACCATGACATGTAGATGGCCAGTACACACATGACATGGTATTGACCTCCAGCAAGGTAATGAGAAGGTGACTAGCCAGCCTGGTGACAAATTTCAGCGAGAACTATACTGCCTGCACACAACAAGAGACTTCCCCAGGGAACCCACCTTGCTTGTGTCATTAATGAAGTCTTTGGAAATATATGACAGGGACCACATTCTGCAAGTATACACACTCCACAAACTGTCAGTGACACACAAGAGCATGTCAGTTTGTTTGGAATGACTGTAGCAGGTGCACAAACAGCCATGCAGTGCAAGAACAACATGCAGACATGTTTGGATTCAGGTTGATATAACCAGACTCATACATACTAAAAAAATTCTTCAAATGTAGTTCTTGTCAGGCACCATTTTATGGTGCATTTTGTTGGTTTTTTCATTACCTTATGATGCTGATCACACTGTTTACTTATTAAGTATACTTATCTCTATCTCATCTTATTGGTATTTCTTTTCTCTTTATGGTTTGAGCTCCTCTTCAACTCTATTTTGCTCTTACTATATTTTCTTTATCTCATCATCTTCTCACCTCAGCACTTCTGCATGTGCTGAGGTGAGTATCTCTTCTACTCCCTGAGTTCTCTTCTGACATACCTGCTCTATGCAGCTCTTTCTGTCTTCTGTGTACCCTCTTCCCTCTGGTACACATCTTCTCTATCTTACAGCCCTCTGGACTGTTGTCCCCTTGGCTCTTTTATCTCCACCTGGGCTCACAAGCCTATCTCAACTCAATGATATTCAACCTGCTGTTTGCCACTTTGCCCATGATTCAATACATTTATCCTTTTATTTCTTTTCATTTCCATTTATGTTTCTCTTGATGATCTGACAAGATTAGATCTTTGTCTTTCATTGTGTTACATCTAATCTTATCATACCTCACTTCCTGTCCTTGCATTCTTGACTATGAGGTCATACCATGATGTAGCTGCATGGTACCATTACTGACTGTAGTCATATTCTTACTTACCTGCCCTAGAGTGCTGTGTGCAGTTTCCTTTAGTATCAGTAGCTAGGTATTACTGTTGAATATACCCAGCTTGTTATGGTTGGATTTCCTTATCTTTTAGTGTGAACTATTAGTTGAGTGTGCCCAGTCTCCCATTAGGGATATATGCAGACTCCAGTCTCATAGTTCTTTACTGTTAGGATTTAGCATGTGCAAGCAACCAAACACCTATGACAAGGAATCTGGGACCTCCAAGGTGAACACATCAAGGATAAAGACTAGACAGGGTACAACAAAGGAGGTCAAGGTAGAGAGATGTTGTTGTATTGTAAGTTTTATGTGAGGCTGATGCTATGTCAAAGCTGAACAACTGATGAAAAGCTAAACAACAAAAAGGACAATTGCACTTAGACTAGTGGATATCCCAGATATATTAGCATATGGTGTAAGAGAAGGGAGAACTGGTACTGTACCTAGTGGATATCCCAGATGATCAGAACTGGGGAATAAACACTAGGATTTGTATAGTATATATAGTACTGTACTCTAGGGCAGGTATATGAACTAGCAAAGGTTGCACAGTAGAGATAATAATAGCAACCAATTATAAAGAGGATGACTGATGTCTGCAGTAAGTGTGAGAAGGATTGGTGATACTCTGCAGCAGTCATGAGAAAGCTGAGTGAGCATCCACAGTAACAGTGAGAAAAACAGTCATAAGTACTTTGTAAGTGGGCTGATTGGAGATCAGATGACTGGCATGTTATTGGCTGATAAAGATGAACAAGATAAATGCATGACCATGAGAATCACTTTGATTGATCAGGAGCAATTATAAGATCTATAGGGATAGAGACATAAGAAAAATAGGAAAAAAGAAGAGAAAAATAAAGGAAATAATAACAGCCTGACATTTTATAGCATCAGAAACAATGACCAAAAAGAAAGAGTGAAACTCACTATGACTTCTACAGGGGTTATGCCATGTATGCTGATGCAATACAGTGTAAGGCCATTGTCATAGGGTATGAAAGCTATAGGCATGCTTCCGGAATGCTAGTAGGAAAATGAATCTTGACATCTCCCCTCAGTCTTCTAAGAAGAGACTTCTTGATATCTGGGCAGGGCAGCAAACAGAGAGAAGACAAAGACATAAAACAAATAGGTATTAAGCCCATCATATCAAGAGGAGAGGGAAAAACTGCCACATCTATAAGAGGTAAGAGGTGTACCAGATGGTAGAGGGTACACAGAGCAAAAACAGAGCTGCATAGAGCAGGTATGTTAGAAGAGAGGTAAGAGAGTAGAAGAGGTACTCACCTCAGCAACATGCAGAGTGCTGAGGATGAGGTAAAGAAGATATAGTAAGAGCAAGATAGAGTTGAAGAGGAGCTCAAACCATAAAGAGAAAAGAAAATAAGGATATGTAAGTATGTCCAGCATCATAAGATAGGTAAACATTGACAAGACTGAGGTCAGTATTTACTGATGAGCTCTCATGGCTGTGAGGCTCAGATCTGCAGGCATATGTGGGAAGGGAATAACTTTTGTTTGTGTTATTGAATCAAGTACAGGACTGCAGTATAAGTATACATCATAGTAGCACACAGACCATATGCTGGATAGTGGCTGAGAGTGACACAGTATAGTATGAAGCACAAAGGGTGTTTCAATATTTACTTATTCTCACCTTATTTCTCACTGCAGAATACACACTTTATTCTACAGCCCACCTGCTCTTTTGAACAAACCAAACACCAATAAGTGCCATTTCAATTATGCTGTCTCAGACCAAGTACTGATGCAGTGCAGGAGATAACCAAGTGAGGGAATGAGGCACAGATAAGACAGTTAATGGCATACATACACTTCTTTCATGGCTGATGAATGACTATCATTGAAGCTGATGAAGTGATAAACTGTTGTGCAGGGAATAGATGTTACGAGGCACTTGCTTTGGCACCTCGTAACGCGTTTTCTTTTTTCTTTTTCTTTCATCTTACTTACTATAGTAAAGTGTAGTATTATTACTACAAGTGTGAGCTTAGCTCCACTTTACTTAGTAAGGACTCATCTCTCCTTTTTCTCTCTTTTATAGTACTTAAGTATTTACATACTTAAGTGTGAGCTTAGCTCCAAGTACTATATTAAGACTTACCTTTTTCTCTTTTATCTTTCCTTATTTATTATAACATTTACTTGCTCAGGACTATTACTATACAATTAGCAAGGACTCCCTTTTCTCGCTCTTATTTAACTTTGTTTATCTTTAGTTCATTTCGCGCTTGTGGCTGAGCCACTTATATCACATGGACGCGTACTTACTGCACTTTACTGCGCATTATCGTTTACTTACTGCGCTTTACTGCACAAACTGTACTATAGTTAGATCACTAGTTTGTATAAATAGTTGACAAACTGGCGGTCTTAAACCCCAGTCTTGTCAACTTCGCAATCTAGGGATTCTCCTCTTATTGCGCTTGATTTAAACTCGCTACAACCCACTCCTCTCTAAGAACTAAGTCTAAGAACTCTGAAAGTCACTAAAGACGTCTTACGCTAAAAGTCAAACTGGATTCTCGCATCATTATTGGAGGAATCATCTTCGTAACCATATCGTTAATCCCACTCTTCATCATCATTCGGAATCTCTATTACGTTCATCAAGCCAATATCCAAACCTTGGTTACCAGGAGTAACATTCCAGACCTTCCCTAAGACCGTCCAATAGGCCGATGATGAGCATCACGCACACGTAACGCCAGAAAATGACCATCAGCGACATCAGGCGAACACAGCGACATTAACGCGCCGCACGCGAAAATCATCCACAGTCGCTATAATCGCGCATTCACACAGGCGTCAGAAAAACAATACTGGGTTGGCCGACGAGGGATAGGACGAATAGGCCGAGGCATGGTCTAGACCCACCAATGTAACCATGGAGGTACGAGTCGTGAAGTCAGCATTTGGTGCGATCGGCGCTATTCCTCTTTTGCTTATCCGC
>QLPN01000490.1:11716-25077 GCA_003314395.1 Albatrellus ellisii
CCCCCCCCACCCTCGATTGGACTTCTTCTCCCGTCCAAGCCAATAATCAAAAAAAAAGGCAAATATCAACCTTCCCTCCACATGTCTTATTATCAAGAAAAGTGCGCGTTTCCCCATAAGCCGCGTCTATCATTGCGTTGCGTAGCGTTCTCCATTTCGTTCTCCATTGCGTTCTCCATCGCATTGCGCTGCGTTGCGTTCCCCACTGCGTCGCGTTTTGTTTTCACTACATTGGATTCTCTATCGTGTTCTCTATTGCGTTATTTTGTATCCGCCCTATCGTACCATATCATCGGTTTATTACCCAAGTCGCGTTCATCTAGTAGCTCTAGTCGAATCGCACTATCGCCCCTATCGCCCTTAACTACTAATACTCTCTACTTTGGTGTCTAGGGAACTTTATGGCTCACACCCTCCAGCAATTGCTGTGGTTGTGGTTGTTTTCCCCTCTCAGCCCGACACAGTACAAATCACCGCTCTTAGCAATAGACAGTGCAGTGGTGAAGGTGATGGGGATGCAATCAGATGGGGAGGACAGCCCAGAGATGCTGTGAGTAGTGAAGATAGGCGATGAGGGTGGCAGTCATACTCAAGATGATGACAGAGAAGATGATAGTGAAGATGAAGATGGGGTCACCCATGTTGAGATGACCAAAGGAGGGTATTGAAGTGAAGACAGAAAGGACAGGTGCAGGCACTCTAAAGAGAGAGAGAAGATGTCCACTTGTATTATACAGACACTATAACCCTACTGATATACATTCTGAAGTCACACACAAACTGCACTGACTAAATAAGTGTGGGCCACAGGTGTCAAGGGAGAGAAGAGCAATAAGGATCTAATCAGATAAGGAAAAGCTAACATAAACATCTCACCTTTGCAGTGTTCACATCAATTGGCAGGTCTAGTGTGGGAGTGGATCTTCTCAGGGACTCAATTCTGCCCTGTCCAGTAAATCTACCATGGTGCTAGGAATACTATTGCATACCTCTTTTCTTTTTCTTTTCTTACTTCTCAAATCTTCCACCCATGTGCATGTGGAGGTGGAGTAGCATAGAGTGTGCAACCCCTCTTACTGTACTTCTATATGTTTCATCAGTCAGCAAAGTAGAATGCTGAAGTACTATAAGGGACTCACCTCATGAACTCTCCAGCAACATTCCAAGCCATGATGAATTCTGTCTTCTGTGATCTTTTAGATGCAGGAAAGGTATCCATTTACATGGATGACATTCTCATCACTACCACAACAATTGAAGAACATCACCAACTTACTGAACTAGTTCTTCAATGACTTCAAGATCATATGCTTTACTTGAAACCTGAAAAATGCAAATTCAAAAAGGAACAAGTTGAATATCTCAGCCTTATCATCTCAGCAGGAAAGGTTGCAATGGACCCAATCAAATTACAAGGGGATTCAAGAATGGCCTATGCCAATGAAACTCAAGGAAGTCCATGCATTTGTCAGATTTGCTGGATTCTATCATCATTTCATTCAGAATTTCTCCACCTTGACATGACCTCTACATGATCTCACCCATAAAAACATTCCCTGGATTTGGGGAGAGAAGCAACAGATTGCCTTTGACCTCCTCAAATCCAAATTCTTATCCTTTCCCATCCTTATCTCTCCTGATCTAACCAAACTGTTCCAATTGGAATGTGATGCTTCAAAACATGCATGTAGAGCAGTCCTTTCCCAAAAAGGAGAAGATGGGTTATAGCATCCAGTCACATTCATGTCTACATCTTTTACAGAAGCTGAATGGAACTATGATATCTATGACAGAGAACTACTCACTATTGTCAAATCCTTGGAAGAATGGCATCATTACCTTGAAGGTGCTCCTCATTGTATCACCATTCTCTCTGATCACAAAAATCTTGAAGTCTTCCATGACACTCATAAGCTATCAAGGCAACAAGCATACTGGGCCTTGTATCTAACTCAATTTGATTTCCAGATCAAACATATTGCTGGTTCTAAAGCTGGAAAACCTGATGCCTCATCCCATTGACCAGATCATGATGATAGTAACAATGACAATGAAGACCAAATCATTTTAGATCCCTCCCTCTTTTTCTGCCCTATCATCAACAAACTCACCAACACCACATTTTTCCCTTGTATTCAAAATTGTCCAACATAGGATGAAGAAGTCACAGATATCTCCTGTCTTCTCTGGTCTAATGCTCCAAGTCCTACAAAGACTCAACTACTACAACATTGGACAATAGGAAGGGGGGGGTAATTTACTATTCTGGATGTCTTTATGTCCCAAAATATGATGACTTACACTGAAACATCATCCAAAGTTTTTGCACCACCCCCACTGCAGGACATCCCGGATGACTCAATACACTAGATCTAGTACAACAAACATACTGGTGGCCAAAGATGAGGAGGTTTATCTTTGATTTCATTGATGGATGTCCTACATGCCAAAGTTACAAAAATCTACCCAATATAACTCCCATTCCTCCACTTCCTATCAAACCAGAACCCACAGCCAAACCCTTCTCCACCATTTCTATGGATTTTATCACCCAACTTCCTGTGTCACAAGGATATGATACAATAGCCTTGATCATGATGTGATGAAAGCAGCTGTCATAGTCCCATGTCACTCAACTATCTCCACTGCACAAACAGCAGATTTATACAAAGACAATGTATGGAAACAGTTTGGATTACCTACACATGTCATATCCAATAAAGGATCTCAATTTACCACAAAGTTCACTAAGGAGTTATGCAAAAACTCCTTATTACTCAAGCAATGTCTACCACTTATCACCCTCAGACCGATGGACAGACTGAGCAGATGAACCAGGAGCTAGAGCAATATCTTCAAATGTTGTGTACCACTCATCAAGACAATTGTGCTAACCTTTTAACATCAGCAGAATTCACCCACAACTTGCATATTCATTCTATGCTCAAATATTCCCCCTTCTTGTGTCAGGCCACTATTATTTTCCCTATGTTTCTCTTCATTTTCTTATATCTCTATCACTATAGATCTTACAATCACTCATGATCTATCAAATTGATTCCCATGGCTATGCATTCCTTTTCTTTGTCTTTATCGGCCAATGATGCATATGTTGTCCAGTCTCCAATCAGTTTGTTCTATATTTAGTTATGACTTGTTCTTCTCACTCTTACTGCACATGCTCACCAATCCTTCTCACACCTGCTGCAGAGTATCACCAATCACTCCCACAGTGACTGCAGAGCCTCAGTCAGCACTTACACATCTCCTCTATTATTAGGTATGACATCATTACTATAGCTTCTCATTCTCTGGCCCTATACTGTACTGCATGGTCCATGCATGCTCTAGGGTACTATATATATATAGGACTCATAGTGGTTTATTCCCCAGTTCTGATCATCTGGGATATCCACTAGGTACAGTACTAGTTCTCTATTCACACCTTTACTGTTCTAATACATCTGGGATATCCACTAGTCTAAGTGCGATCGTCCTTTTTGTTTGTTTTAGCTTTCTTCAATTGTTTGACTTCGACATAGCATTGGCCTCACATATGGGATATCATCCTCATCTTCTACCAACAACCCCATCTGTTTCATCCCTACCTTCTCTCTCTGATCAATTGGTTCTATTACAGAACATTCAAGAAGAACTTTCAGCAGCTCAAGCTATAGCCCATCATACTTGGACTTCCAAATCCATTTGTCCCCTTTATCAGCTCCATGACCACATATGGTTAGATGCAACCCACCTCTTTTCCACCTTTCCCTCTATGAAGTTAGCACCAAAATGCTATGGTCCATCACTGATAATAGCTATTGTAAACCCAGTTGCCTATCATCTCTCCTTACCTTCTCATTGGAAGATACACCCTGTCTTCCATGCATCCCTTCTTCATCCATACACTGAAACAGCAGCTTATGGAATGCATCATATGCCTCCACCCCCTGACATCATAGAAGGAGAAGAACATACAGAAGTTGAAAATATCCTCCAATCATGTTATCATCACAATCAACTTCAGTATCTTGTTCACTGGAAGGATATTGTTACAAGGCACTTGCTTAGGCACCTTATAACAGTTTTCTTCTTTCTCTTTTGTCTTTTTCCTTTTTTTTATCTTACTTACTATAAGTGTAGTATTAACTACAGCTGTGAGCTTAGCTCCAAGTACTATAAAGACTTATCTTTTCTCTTTTATCTTCCTTTATTTATTCACATTTACTTGCTAAGGACTGTCACTATACAATTAGCAAGGACTTGTCTCATCTTGTCTTTGTTTATCTCTTGTCCACTTCACACTTGTGGCTGAGCCACTTACTATATTCATGGATGTGTCTCAGGTGATGTGATCTCATTGATTGCTGCACAATCATCATTGATCCATGAACCTTATTTACTTGTACTATCTTTAGTACTCTAGTTTTGTATAAATAGTTGAAAGCCTGGTGGTCTTAAACCCCAGTCTTGTCAACTTCACAATCTAGGGATTCTCCTATATTGCACTTGATCTAAAGCTCACTACAGTCTAACTTCACTCTCTAAGAACCAAGTCTAAGATCTCTAAGTCACTCTAAGCATCACTAAGACATCCTATACTCATCACTCTGGATCCTTGCATGGTCATTGGTGGAATCATCCTCCTCACTATCTCATTGATCCCAATCTTCATCATTATCAGGAACAGTTACTATGCTTATCAAGCATGTGTCAACTACCTTGTTACCAGGGGTACTGTTATAACAAACCTTCCCTAAGACTGTCCAATAGGCCACTCTTAGCAGATACCCTTCTACTGAAGATGAGTGGCTATCATGTAAGAATCTTCAACATGCATTGGATGCAGTTGCATCATTTCATTTTTATCATCCCAATGCCCCCAAACCATTCACTATCCAACTCCCACCTTCCCTACTCCCTTAAAAAGGAGTATGGAGGAGACCATAAACCAACAACCACCTCTCCCTTATTTCATGTCCATTGTCATTGACATCCTCCTTATCCTCTATATCTTCCTCATTGTCTTTTCACTTGGTATACTATACAACTCTCCAACATCACTGACTCTACAAATGCCCTTTATGTGAAGCTGATGTTAGACATTGAAGCCAAGCAAGTGAAAAAGATGAAAACAACAAAAGATAATCATGCTTTGAAGGCTAGTAGATATCCCAGATGATCAGAACTGGGGAATAAACCACTAGGAGTCCTATGTATATATAGTACCCTAGACCATGCACAGACCATGCAGTACAGTATAGGGCCAGAGAATGAGAAAGTAAAGTAATGATGTCATACCTCATAATAGAGAGGACATGTCAGTGCTGACTGAGGCTCTGCAGCAACTGTGGGAGTGATTGGTGATACTCCACAGCAGGTGTGAGAAGGATTGGCGAGCATCCACAGTAACAGTGAGAAAACAAGTCATAACTAAATATAGAACAGGCCAATCAGAGATCAGACAACTGGCACATCATCTGCCAATAAAGACAAACAAAAGGAATACATGACTGTGGGAATTGCTTTGGTAGATCAGGAGCAATTGTAGGATCTATAGCAGTAAAGACATAAGAAAAATAGGAAAAATGAAGAGAAAAATAGAGAAAATAATGGCAGCCTGACACCATCCCCAAAACATACAGCTTGATCATGCAGCCCATCACCTCAGAGATATAGGAATTACAGCAGATCTAAATTGGTATCATGCATGGTATCAGTGTCTTCTAGCTCTGGATGCATTCCACACCCATTCCCAACCCTGCCAATCCTAACAGCATTGGGACTTTGGAGAGATTGTGAACCAACTACTGAATGCTGAAGCTGAGGATCACTTACAGCCTTACCTTGCACAAGGCTATCTTATGGCCTTACCCTCATCCCCCATGCCTTTACCTATTCCTACTCCCTTACCCCCCATTGACCTGGTTGCAAACCAATTTCAAGGAGGAGCACAAAATCATTGTTGTAATCACCATGGATGCCCTATCATTTGCCAAAATTGTCACAAAAAGGGTCATCACATCAACAACTGTCCAGAGGAATCTCTTTCCCTCTGTCATTCAGTTTTTGACACTCATCATCATTGTCACCCACATCCCAGTCCTCACTCCACATGGTGTCTCTACTGTCCAGAATGCAACAGGTGGGATGATCATCTATATTCATGCACCTGGGGACAAGAGCAATGGCATGTTGATAATGTGGAAGATGGGTATGGATATTGCTAAGAGCGGCCTATTGGACGGTCTTAGGGAAGGTCTAGAATGTTACTCCTGGTAACCAAGTTTTGGATATTGACTTGATGAACGTAATAGAGGTTCCGGATGACAATGAAGAGTGGGATTAACAATATAGTAATGAGGATGATTCCACCAATAACGATATGAAGATCCAGTTTGACTTAGCGTAAGATGTCTTAGTGACTTTCAGAGTTCTTAGGCTTAGTTCTTAGAGAGGAGTGAGCTTATAGTGAGCTTAAGTCAAGCACAGTGTGAGGAGAATCCCTAGATTGCGAAGTTGACAAGACTGGGGTTTAAGACCACCAGTCTGTCAACTTTTTATATAAAATTGGGGATCTAAGTATAGTAAAGTTGCGCAGTATTCGTGCAGTAAGTAAACGATAATGCACAGTAATGCGCAGTAAGTATATGTCCATGTGATGTGAGTGGCCCAGCCACAAGTGTGAAACAAACTAGAAATAAACAGATGTAAATAAAGGCGAGAAAAGAGAGTCCTTGCTAATTGTATAGTAATAGTCCTTAGCAAGTAAATGTGATAATAAATAAAGAAAGATAAAAGAGAAAAGATAAGTACCTGGAGCTATGCTCACACTTAAGTATATAGATACCTTAAGTACTATAAAAGAGAAAAGGAAAGATAAGTCCTTACTAAGTAAAGTGGAGCTAAGCTCACACTTGCAGTAGTAATACTGCACTTTACTAGTAAGTAAGAAAGAAAAAGAAAAAGAAAAAGAAAAAGAAAACCGTTACGAGGTACCAAAGCAAGTGCCTCGTAACAGATATGATGGATATGAAGGAAATGATGCAGACACTTATGACTAGAATGTTAATCTTTTTGGGACGAAAGAGGTAGAGCAGGGCTGAATACTATTGCATACCTCTTTTCTTTTTCTTTTCTTACTCCTCTTCCTCCTCAAATCTTCCACTCCATGTACATGTGGAGGTGGAGTGGCATAGAGGGTGCAACCCCTCTTACTGTACTTCTATATGTTTCATCAGTCAGCAAAGTATAACACCAAAGTACTATAAAGGGACTCACCTTTCATCGTAGTACTTCAGTTTAACCTCCTTTGTTATATCTCGTTTATTTGTTGAATCCTAGCAGCGTTGTCTGGCTGTCTCTGTTGTTCGCCTTGGAGTCTCTTCGTAACTTTCTGAAAGGTGTTCAGCCGCTCACGCGTGCCAAACCCTAACACATGGCCATCAATAACTGATCGTGCGTTTCCTATCTCAGCCACACTACAGTTTAGTCCCCCAAACCGAGCGCGACGTGTACGCGCAGCGCGCCTGACGTACTGCCCGTGTAAGCACAACCCGTCGCACCCCAGATGCAAAGCTAAAAACTAAAAAATTAACATAAGGAAGATTTTTGTGAGGCGACGGACGCGTTGGGATGGTAGAGGCTGCAGGGTGGTGGGGTGCGCGTACGTGGTTCTGGTCCGTGAAGGGAAAGCGGGAGACGGACATCAGTGGAGTAGTGATTGCCGATCAATGTTAGAGCAACAACTATCTCAGGCCGGGTTGTCGTGAACACTAGCTTTAATTGAGGTGGTAGCGGTCCGAACACTACTGTAATAAGTTAAGTTACGAGCACTGGCCATCGCTGGGTTATTGTGAGTGGGTTATTGTGGCTGAGGCTTCGACCAGAGCTTCCTGCGAGCTTCGAGTTCTACTATCTCCACCGCCATGACCACCACTCCCCCCGCCCCGATCTCTACCTCCCTCGAGGTACCCAAGCCAGAGCGCGCTCCTTCTGTGGGCCGCATGCCCTCACTCAATCAGCTCGCCGCCCGCATGGGCACCAATCCCCTCACCCACATCGTATCAAACAACCGCCCTCGCCTCGCCGCCTCTCTTTTGCGCACAAGCTCCAACACCTCCGTCTCGACGACTGCGACGTCGACCGCGGATTCTATGGCTGTGAACGTCCCAAACACTCGCTCGGTGTCACCCGCGACCTTGTCAACGTCTCCGCCCAACTCGACGGCCGGCTCCGTGGATGGCGAGATTGGAGAGCCTCTCACGGTGGAGAGGGTAGAGAAGCTAGCGCAAGAGACGAGCGAGAAACCCGCAAAGAGGACTAAAGGTTTCAAAAATATTCCTAGTCTTGATGCGATCACCGCTCATTATGCGAGGACGAGGACGCTCAGCGTTGATGGGACCGCCATGCCGCCAGAGGCTGAATCCATCGAGGATCCCCAGACTCCTGGTGTCATGACGAAAGCGCCGGAGCTTCCTCTACAATACTCATGGTGCGCCCCTTCCCAACATCAATCGGACGCACAGCATATATATCTGACTCTTTGCGGTTGCCCCGCAATTTAGGACGATTTATCACGATACAAAGACGAAAGTACCTTTCACTCCAGCTGTTCCCGAGGGCTCAATTCACCCGCAGCCGGCGGAGGCGGGTGCATACGAAGCCGGCTTGACTACAGTCGGCGAATTCGACACTGTCGAGTCATACTGTCGGTACTTCAACTGGCTGAAGCCGCCGTCAAAACTCGAGCGCAACTCGAATTACCACTTGTTCAAGTCGGGCATCAAGCCGATGTGGGAGGACGATGCGAACGCGAGCGGCGGCAAGTGGGTGCTTACGATGAAGAACAACTCGACGCTGCTTGACCAGTGCTGGCAGTGGCTTACGATGGCGCTTGTCGGTGAGGAGCTGGATGAGGGCGACGAGATTTGTGGTGCCGTCGTCAGCCTGCGCAGCAAAGTGGACCGCATACAGCTCTGGACTCGTAGCAAGGACGATGTAGAAAAAATTAATAGCATCGGGCGGAAATTCGTCAAACTACTCGACGTGTCTGAGGCAGACGGTATCGGCCTTGAATTCCAGGTACGCTTGCCACTGTTAACCTTCTTTTCTTATCTCAAACCTCATGGTCGCAGTACAACACGGAAGACAGACCCCTTCCGAACAAGTTCCTGTCTATCCAGGTTGCTCCTCAGTCGTCATTCCGCACCTCCTCCCTCCAAGGAAAATTGGGTAGCAGCGTGGCCAGTCCTATTTCCACAACGAGTGAGGCGCCAGTAAGTGCGATACTTGGTGGTGCGTTTGGTGGATTTAGCAGCGGTGGAGGCGGCGTGCTGGGTGGAAGCGTGGGCTGGAGAGGGAAGCGGTAGTAAGCATATTCCATCTATCTCGCTCCGAATTGCGCGCTGCGCAATGCATCGCAGTTCGCGAGAAGATGGACACTGTACAAGGACATGTGTAAAAGTGTAGCCAAGTATTTGTCCTCCCGCCGTATTGTTCTGTATGCGGCCGCCCGCCTATTCCTGTCTGGTACTTGAGTGTATACATATGGCAGCTCGCGACATGTTCAGTCTGTTCTTCATAATCGTATACATACTTTACTAGTGAAAGGGGGACAGGGAATCGTGGAATGTGAATGTACCATATATACTGTACTCGGGCTATTCTGTTGGGAGACTCAGACCCCCGCCCGGGTGACACTACTGCATTTCCTGCCTCGCATTGGCGGGTCATCTCCTTTTCCATCATACATTCCCCTTCCCTGTCTTTCTTCGACTCCAACATCTGTTGTCCTGATGTCGTGTTGACATTTTTTGATAGAAACATGTCGGACATTACTTGACACCTCACTGGCAACACGCAGGCTTGGGGACCGGTCGGACCGGGCCTCACCGAATTAGGATACGTCGCGTCGAATATGAGATACTAGCACTGTACTGCTTTTCTGCCTCGCCGCTATTGGCAAGCCGAATATATTCCTCTCCCTCATGGTCAACCACGCCCACCACCCACTCTGTGAACTTGTAGGACATCGTCGTGTTTGAATATATATTTTGTATCACCAGTGCCGCCGTTCCAGCAAATGCCCCGAAATAGCGAGTCGCTCATCCGAGTAGTGAGTCCAGACCTTCTTATCCGCGATCGTTCGACTGTCTTATAGCGCGGTCTGTAGCCGGATTCCCCAATGCCGAATGGCCAGCAACGAAGCGACGAGCGCACCATGCAAGCCCTCCGGGCGCATCTCACCACCATCGATCGCCAGATCGAGAACAGAAAGCCGCTGATAGCGACTATGCTTGCATCGCAGGCGGAGGACGAGGTTGTACGAGCGAATATACTGACGGAGATAGAGGATCTAGCGGCGACAATGGAGAAGAACCGGGTTCCCAATGAGATAGACTACTTCCAGGATTTCGACTGGTCCCAGGCATTGAGGGTGAAGATGAGGTCTATCTTCGGTATCAACGAGTACCGCTTGTGCCAAGTAGGGTTCGTTGTTGAATATCTTCTGCTTATGCATCATAATGGAGCGAGCCTTTCCGACAGAGTTTGCAACGCCAGTATGGATGGACGGGATATAGTGTGCATCATGCCGACGGGTGCGTAGCCGCGTTGTCGACAACTTATCCATTAGCTGAGGTAGAGACACTTAATTTGCGCGCGATCTATGCAGGCGGCGGGAAATCACTAACTTACCAGCTCCCTGCCGTTTTCATGACAGGCTGCACGCTCGTCATTTCACCGCTTGTATCTCTAATCAGCGACCAGATCGCCCAACTCAGGGAGTTAGGCAGTACGTCTTCTCTCCGCATACGCTTCTCAACAGCGGTAAGAGCGCCATCACACTCTGAACGTTGACATGTAGTCGAGGCCGTCGCCCTGAGAACTGGTGGCTCCGGAGCAAGCCAGGGCATAGGTGTCGATGAGTTCGAGTCTCGTGTACTCGATGAAGGCAAACGATCCTGTTACTCTGTTGGCCGGAGGCAGATCCAACTCTGCTACGTTACAGTGAGTCGGAACCGCATTCCCGTGATGGGCACCGTGCAATGTCCTTCCAGCCAGAGAAAATCGGGAAGGACTGGAAGGTGTTCGCCACTCTGAAGAGATTGAGCAATGCTGACAAGCTCGGTGAGCGCGGTCATCCTGTTGAATTGGCTTGCTCGTCGAACCTCCGAAATAGATCGGATCGTGATTGACGAAGCGCACTGCGTGTCGGAAATGGGGCACGATTACCGGTCTGTGCTCTATATTCATCGGCATTTATATTGATACACTGACTCTATACAAGACCCGATTATAGAAGCCTTAGTAAACTCCGCAAGGAATTGCCCAATGTTCCGATTCTTGCGCTAACAGCAACTTGCCCGCCTCATGTTGTGCAGGATTTGGTAAGTGTGTTAGGCCTTCCTCCAGGCATGCACGATGGAAATGGTGAGTCTTTCTATTCTGCAGATTATACAGACGTGTTCAACTGGACACTACATGGTAGCTGCAAAGCCAACTGGTACTGTATGCTTCAGAAGTCCCCTGTATCGCAGTAACATGCTGTACAGAATTATCCTGAAGTCAGAGAGGAAAGAAGAAGTTATTGACAGGATGGTCACTCTGATCCTGCAAAATTACAAAAATCAAAGTGGTATAATATACTGTCTCTCTAGAAGGGTGAGTGAAATCATGTATTCAGCAGTCAATATGCCTTACTCTATCGCTTAGGATACACAAGATGTTGCTAAGAAGATTGAATCTTTAAGCAATGGCATGATCAGGATAGGTGTGTATAATGCAAACATCCCAGAGAGTGAGAAGGAGAAATTGCATGAGAAATGGAGAAAAGGAGAGGTTCATGTTGTATGTGCAACTACTGGTGTGGTGCCTCATCTATTATATCGCTTGCCTCTGAGTGCTTACATTCTGTCCTTTCTACTTAGCTTTTGGCTTGGGTATCAACAAGGCTGATGTACGATTTGTATTCCATCATTCAGTACGGTTTACTTCTCTTGTTTGCTTCCGCAACGATTCTGATCCCTCCAATCTTTAACCAGATACCAGTGAGCTCCCTTCTTGTTGCTTGAATTGCGTTGCTAAATGCTGCTTTACAAGAAATCGTTGGAGGCCTACTATCAAGAGTCAGGTCGGGCAGGGCGCGACGGGAAGCCCGCAAATTGTACTCTGTTTTATCGTTCGCAAGACATGTTTCGGTTTGCGGATATGGTGGTGACCTCTGTAGGGATGAAAAAATGTCTGATTCACACTTTTCTATTCTGTTTACATATAATTAACAACTTATCAGTGCACGAAATGGTGCAATTTGCTGAAGAAGTCCAGGAGTGCAGAAAAGTTATATTTTCAAGGCGAGTCCCGTCCAATACGCTTGCTCATTCAGCGCTGAGATTTTTTTTAAGGCATTTTGGCGATTCATCCCCACATGCGCTGGATCCCTGCGGTCACTGCGATAACTGCACGCGTTCTTATGGCGTTGTTCAGGACAGTGATGTCACACTTGATGCCTGGCGCATTATCAAGACGAGCGTCTTACTAAAGCAGCGCAATGAACGGGCCACCGCCAACCATTTACGGGATGCGTCCCGAGGTATTGGCTCACTGAGAGACAAGATAGACCTGGGCAGCATCCATGGCAAAGTGCCTCAGTCCAGTGCGGTAGGTTGCATTATAACGTTTTACTTTTTTGCCGGAGACTCTAATCGATGCACTCAAATGACACCAGAAGACGGAGGGGATCCTCGTCAAGCTTCTGCTGCTCGAGTACCTCAAGCCGGTCCGGGTCGTGAACAACTACACAGCCGTCATCTACCTCGAGCCTGGGCCACACGCATCCCGCCTCACGGAGCGCTCCTTCGAGAGCGTGGCCTCTGGACGGGGCGAGCGTGTTTTCTGCAAGCTCTTCGAGAGCACAAGCCCTACAGAGACAAACAGGCGACCGCGCGGGCAGCCAATGGGCACTGCTACTAAGGCGGGGGCGCCGGCCGCGAGCGCGAGCGGTCGCTCGATCATCGAGATCATGGACTCGACCGATGATGATGCAGACTCAGACAACGACAACGTTGTAATGGATGAGTCGAAGGAGAACACAGACGACGCGGACGTGGAGGAGGTGGAGGAGCACCCCGTGCCGAGCACGTCGCGCATAGCCATCCGCAGGAAGCGCCATGCATCGAGCGAGAGGGGGCCGGACGGCAAGGGCAGCGCACAGGTAAAGCGGCAGCGCACACGGGGGTCGCTTGGGTCTGCAGGGACATTGGTATGGAGGCAGGCGGAGGCCGGCGGTGGTTGGAGCCGCTCGCTCATGGACGAGGACCAGACGCCGCGAAAGCTGAGGCCAGTGGCAGCCTTGCGGGCGT
>QLPN01000491.1:0-30880 GCA_003314395.1 Albatrellus ellisii
CAAAGTGTTGTCGACCATGGTCACCCTTGGTGGAGGGAATGGACGTGTCTGCAATGTAGCTGCGCATACCAAAATCAAAATGTATCGGTCGGCTTCAAGATATGTGTAATTTGACGAATAGCAGCCAGGCATCGACATTCAATCAATCGATCCCTTGCGACACGCACCATGGCCGAAGTTCACCGCGCTGACCCTGTGGGACAACATTGATGAGGTTGTCGGGCTCCAGCTCATATTTGCAGCACCGAGAGCGACCGATCCCCTGGAGATTCTGCACACGTACTTGGAAGAGAATATCGGAGAACCATACATGTTCAAAAGAGTCCGACTCCACCTGGCTGAAGTAGTGGTTTTCCAGGTCAGTGTTCATTGGCAAGAATGCGTTTCGAAGAAGCACTGGTGAAGCGTCGGTAGTTGCGCCAAATCATTCAGACATGGAGAATAACCTCAAATGAGAACGAAGTCGTGCTGGGGCGTTCCTAGGGAACCTCAACCTAAATCATTGGCTGAGGGTTCTAATAAGAACAAAGAGCGATGGGGTCAGAAACGGACCCGAGAGCGCGTCTGTCACACTTCCTCTTCCGTTCCATTGTGCCTGCTGCACGCGACGGAGGAACACCCCGTCAGCTACGTAACCAGACGGGCGGCGGGGTTGTCACGAATAGTATTGTCATGTCTTATATGGGGCGGGTTCGCTCATTGCACAATAACGAAATGAAGAAAGCGATGCGTACCTTCTTTCGCTGACCCTCGCATCGAGGCCAGCTGTAGTGGCGGAATCGACGCAGTACCGTAGCGGCACTCTACGCCTCGCGCGTACCGGTTATGTTATGTTTAAGCCATCGATGCTCATCGGATACTTGGAGCATATGCACAACAGCGTGTGTTCTCAAGTGCCGCGCGGACTATCGCCGCTCCCGCCGTGACACCAGCAGCCTTCCAGAGGGCTGCCCACCACTATATAACACACCTACTTCGAACTCAGGTTAGGGGCGCCCGGCATCATACGGAATGAGTCCGCAATACGACGTGCGACGCAGCAGAGACAGAAACATCGATGTGTTCCCATTCTAGCGCCTGGAGATGATAAGCTTCTGGATCGTGAGCGCCTACTCGGGGACAGGTAATGTCGCGGGTTCGCACTCTGGTCTACGCACCCCGGCCAAGCCCCGGATGCGGCAGTGACCATTAATTACCCCAACCGGTCTGCGGTCGTCAGTTATGACGTCATCGCCTCAAAGAAGTCGTCGTCTCCCTGAAGACGAAGTGCGACTTGCAGGACCGGTTGGTGGTCGTAGGAGGAGCGGCGAATTGAGTGGCGTATGTAGTCCTAGACGGATCTGATCTCCCGGGTGCGAGTCGCACAACGATATACGTCTCCAAAGGCAGATGTGCGAGTTCCGCCATTCCTCATGGCCAAAAAACAAACCTAACGAGTCTGAACCATAGTCGCATTGAAAAAAGTGTGTATGTACA
This sequence comes from Albatrellus ellisii, assembly GCA_003314395.1. Taxonomy (NCBI): domain Eukaryota; kingdom Fungi; phylum Basidiomycota; class Agaricomycetes; order Russulales; family Albatrellaceae; genus Albatrellus; species Albatrellus ellisii. The sequence goes on from QLPN01000491.1 coordinate 1,477, forward strand.
AGTCGGTGGTAGGATGTACGTTTCGTGGCAAAAAAAATTAACGTTTCATCGTCCTTTGAACCTTTATAGTGTTGACTCAGCTTTTTGTCGATGACAATCGAGAGATACGGTCTCGGACGTCACCTGACGATAAACGCTACAACAACACAGACGATGTTTCTATGTCGTTGTTATTCTTCTCACAGCCACGACAACATCGATAATCACACTGTTGCTTCTATGGAACTCGGACAATAGACCGTTGACAATTGCAGCAGCATATGCTACGGTTTCCAAGGACTGACCGACTCTAGATCATGTTGTGATTGGTCTACGTCCTCCCTTATTTGCCCATGGACAACTATACACGCATTCCCACAAGTACCAAAATGTGAGGGCGTACTGTCCTACGTACCTGTTTTGGAATTCAAGACATGTTTGATTGGCACATCTAGGAGGCGGATTCGAGTATAAAAACCCATGGTTATGACACCAAGTGTAATAAGCAGATTCTTCTGCTCTCCCTCCCACAACCTTTTTTTGCAATGGGCACTCCTTTGTTCTATGATTTTGACTGCTCATCAATATTGCATCTTCCTATACCACCACTTTCTTGGTCTTTGTCACATGCCTCGCTGCCTGAAATATCACAGTGCAATGTGACATGAGAATGTTGCTGGCCTGTTTCGAATGGTAGTGCACTGCATGCAGTTGGTGGTAAGTGTCCATGGGCAATCACCACCACATTCATGATTCACACTTTGTATGGACACATTTTGGATCAGACATAACACATCATAAGTGGTGGACCAAAGCTTCTGGTCTACCCGAGTATAACCAGAAAATGAGTGTGACAGTGACTATAGTAGTCATTGGAGAGATATCAAGAGATATCAAAGCATTGACTACTTCAGAGATCGCTGCACTCACTTTCTGATGTTACAAGTCATGAGAACATCACCAGACTCTCTCACATAATCATTTCTATTGCTGCACTGGAAGTGGTTGGTGGTAAGTGTATCCATGGGAAGTCATTGCCACATTCACAATTCACACACCACTAGGACACCTATTAGATCAGAACCCAAATGGTAACAGATCACAAGTGGCGGAAGAGGGACACAGAAGCTTCTGGTGATAACAGAAAATCATCTTTATGATGCTGGGGAGGTATCACAGCACTACCTATTCTTTTGAAGGAGGTTACTGTTGGTGCAGGAGATGTGGTGCAAAGGCAAAGGCGACAGGGATGTGACTAGATGAGGGGGAAAGACTTGAGACAACAACACAAGGAGATATGGAGGTAGGCAATGAGGGCAGCAGTTGTGCTTAGGATCATGACAGAGAAGATGATGGCAAAGATGAAGACAGGGTTGCCCATATTGAGGCAACCAAAGGAGGGTATTGAAGTGGATGAAGAAAAGACTGGTGCAGGCACTCAGAGAATGAGAGGAGATGTCCACTTGTTATTCTAAGATGCTGTAAGACTACTGATATACAAACTGAGATCATGCACAGACCACGCTGACTAATAAAGTGTGGGCCACAGGTATGTAGAGGGAGAGCAGAGCAATAAGAGATCAGATAAGAGATAAGATCATGGCAAATCCAACAGTTACTTGGAAAGAGCACACCAACTGTAGAAAGAAGAGAATAATATTCTACAGGAAGAAATAGTGAGAAAACATAAAATATGAACACTATAGAAAGTAGGTACTGACCTCAGTCTCTTTGTAGAAGACTGAGGGAAAAGAAAAGATGTGAGAGAAATTTTCTGTAACTAACGGGTCCGTCTGTATCGTCCCTGAGTCCCATGAGAGGTCCATGTGGTGCAGCCATGCAGTCGCGCATTCGCGCGTTTGCAGTCGTGCGCAGTTGCACGCAGTCGCGTGTGTTTGCTGTCGCACGTCACTGCAAACTCCAACATATTCAGCATCATAACGATGTGTTCTACTGGAGGTTGGTTTGGGTGAAGGGGAAAAAATAAAGCTGTGGAATGAGGAATGTATTCTCAGTCTCTTTGTAGAAGACTGCGAAAGAGCTACATGAGAAAAAATGTATGTATAGTCTAGCCGATTTTTTTAATAGGCCCATGCATCCTACTTCCACTCCCGTGCGCGCCCTCCGCGCGTCCGCTGGGGCACGCCGCTGCTATCTCCAGCAGCTTTGACATCACATACTGCTACTAACTAGTACCAAGTGATATCAAAGCACCGTGTTTTACGGGCATCATTACTATGATTCTCTGGTTTCAGCCAGGATTTGGGAGAAGGCTCCTCCCATCATTCTGATGGGGGAACCCGAACCTCATCCTGTACACTGTACGGTGCCGTCGCGTGTTACCATAACCAGCTGCTCCGCCGCCACTTACATGAATTCAATACACAATGGTCGAAATTCAAGTTAGAGGCGCCGCTGCCATCGTGTCTGTGACACAACTTGGGTCGCAGTCGCTGACGTTCCTATTCCGGACGTGCACACCCCTGAGTCCCGGATATGGCAATCGACCATTTACCCCATCCACGATCGGGCGGAACCCGCAAACTGCCGGGATCTGCGAGCGCGGACCGGCATGGCGTCATCTCTCTAGGCGGTGTCCCGGGGTGCGAGTCACACACCGTCCATCTCTAAACAGGTACACCTGTTCCTCAAGTTTCACCCCACGTCCAGCTCAGCCACTCCTCATGACCGTCGGATCTGCCGAGTCTAAACCATAGTTGCATTGAAACAACTATGTGTGTGTATACAAGGGTGGTGGTGAAAAAAAAGGTATAGGATGTACGTTTCGTGGGTGCCTGTGTACGCACTGGATGCGAGCGGGGGTCGTTCAAAACAAAAAAGAGATTCGTGACAAATGGGGGGTCGATCGCGGCATGGCGATGGTGTAGAGAGACGTGAAATAGTACAGTGCTTTATGTCCCAATATGCGTGAAGTAGACCGACCAAAGGAACGCTGGCGACGGCCCCTCCCCCGTAAAAGACGGGGGCGATGCCCAGAAATAAGTGATGCATGAAGATAGCGAAACCCGAGCGAGCGACGTGGTGGGAGAAGCATGAAACCAACATAAACACAAAGAACGCATACACACGGTCCGTCGTTTGGCGTACATAAACCCAGACTCGACCATCGCCTCAGAAACCAAAGTGCATCGCCTTCTTGAACGAGCGCCATTTCGACCCCGGAGCCTTCCCGGGCACGAAAAAGTCCCATCTACCCCACAACTCAAATCAGCACGCCTGACGAAAACAGCCCCGCGCCGCGCAAACGTACCTAATGTACAAATCGCCATGTCCGACAACCCTCCCGCCGCGCGTGATCGGCATGCCCTTCCCCTTCACGCGCGTCCCCTCGCTCGCCGCGCCGAGCGACGCCGGCATATCCACGCGAATCTCCTCCCCGCCCACCCCGCCAAAACACACCACGCCGTCTTGCATCTCCGCGCAGTCCACGCCGCACCACGGCAGCTCTATGCACATCACCAGGTCCGTGTCCACGCGCTGGAAGTGCGTGTGCGGCTCCTCCCGCACCTCGAACGCGATCCCCGGCGCCGCACGCACCAGCGTCCCCGGCCGCGTGCCCGGCGGCGTCCGTATCACGATCGTCTTGGTCGTCTGTGGCTGCGCCGGCGACGAGGTCGGCTGCACGATGCGGTACCGGTGTGACGTCCCGTAGTATAGCTCCTCGAGCGTCAAATTCAGGGGGAACACCCAGTCCTTGGCGTCCGCGCCGTGCCGCTGCGCGTGCGCGTGCAGGGACGTGGCGCTGTGCGAGCGTGGCGGGAGCGGGTGCAGCGGCGCGCCGAGAGGCACCGCATCCTTGTCCACCTCGACATAGTCCGAGGACCCCTCGCGGTGCGAGTACTCGCGTGCCGCCTGCGGCGCGTGCGCGGGCTTCCTGTCCATCCGCACCACCCCCCAATACACACTCAGTACTGCCGGCGCTGCGATCGAGGGTACACTCACCGGTGCCAGTATGGGTGGCCGGGCCTGGATCCGAAGTGCGGCGCCGAGTGCGAGTGCGAGTGCGAGGTGCTTGAGGCGTGGGACGAAGACGACGGTGGCGCGCTCGGGTCGGAATGCCGGCGGGGCGCCTCGGACGGGGGAGGTTCCGCGTATCGATAGGGGCGTGGCTTCTGCAATCGAGCCGACGCGGGCGCGTGCGGGTACGTCCCGCGCTCCCGCTCCCCAAATATCTTGGCGTAGCGCGCGCCCGGAGACTTGTGGGGCGGCGGCGGGTCGGCGTCGCTAGTGGGCGTGGTCGCAAAGCGCACGCCAGTGGGGGCACTGGGTGCGTCCGGCATGGCGGCGTGGCGGGGCCTCGGCGACTTTCGGGTGGGCCCGGCGGCGTCGTCGGGCATGGCTGCGTAGCGGGGCCCAGGGGACGGCCGCGGCGTACGCTCCTCCTGCATGGCGGCGTGTCGCGGGCCAGGCGAGCGCTTCGACATGTGCGGAGGCTCCGTGGGCATGGTGGCGTGGCGCGCTTTGGGCGACTTCTTCGGCGGCTCCTCAGACATGGTGGCGTGTCGCGGCGCAGGCGACGGCTTCGGCGCAGCAGTGTCCTCAGGCATGGCAGCGGACCTCGGCCCTGGCGATTTCTTGGGCATGCTGTCGTCAGGCATGGCCGCATGCCGTGGACTAGGGGAAGACCTGGGTGGCGAAGGGTACGCGTGGTGATCATCAGACGAGGCTTTGTCGTGCCGCGGCGGACGTGACGACGATCGACTCTTGCTGAAACTCTCGTCTCTATGCCCGTGCTGCCGTGGCGAGCCTTTGGAGTGCTTTTCGTTGGGAGGACTGTGGTCTTTCGCGCTGGCCGCAGCTGCTTTTGGCGGCGACGACGACGGAGGCTCCTCGGCTGTTCGATCCCGCCGTGTGGCGCCGTTGGCGATCAGAGCACTATATGCATTGTGAACCTAATCCATGCGGACCTCGCCAGGTGAGCACTGCGCAGGGGCTGCAGATCGGCTACACACCTCGATGAACATCTGTGTGGCCTCTTCCTTGTCATCCGAATGGCGGTCAGGGTGCCATCGCAGGGCCTAGGTGTAGCTGAGCCGCCGATGCGACGTGGTATGGAGTCTAGGGGACGCACCATCTTCCTATAGGCCACCTTGATGACCTCTGGTGAGGCAGTCGGTGCGACGCCGAGTATGGTGAATGGATTGTTCTTGGTGGCAGGCGTATTAGGTACAGGCATTGCCGGCAGGAGGTGTGGTGTGATCAAAGGAGAGTGCTTGTTGTAGAAAGCGGTCGTGAAAGCTGATACCAAGAAGTAGACACAATGAAGATGGAGATGCCAGTGGAGGGAAACAGAAGAGAGATGGAGGTCAGCCGATGTGTGGGTAAAATGAAGGGGAGCGAAGACCTCGGCTGAGCGCCGTTGGGCCCTCCTCTGCAGCACTGAAGCGCTAGTAGATCCGGTCGCTACAACCTCAAAGGGCTCGATGGCCAGCAGGAGAGTCTATATACTTACCAGATTGGATCCGACTACAACACGCGAGGTGTCAATGCATCATGGCATACACGTTTTTTGTGTAATCATCACGCAGTCGAAGAACAACGAGATGCCGATATAACCGCTGCCACGGTAGACCCTATGAATCCGCTGGCACGCATACTGAGACAGTGTGAGTTATGGCTTGATTGACACGCTGGTTCTGACTCAAGCCCTGAACGTGCGATCCCAGACCCGAGCAGATCCGGCGTCTCAAAAAGCCTGCCGTATTTCGGACCACCCAGGATCTTTTATGGACGTGCAGTCAAAAGTTATCGTCCTCTCTATTCCCCGCATTTCATTCATTTCAGCATGTCCCTGCTTGACGTACTTTCCCCTCAAATGAACCACTCTTCGCCGTATCTCCGCCATCATCCATGTCCGCAAAGACCAGACTACTTATCTCTCGCCTTCAATGTTGCAGGAGGCCGGCTAATCGAGGGTTGGAGGGCATGCATCATCTGCAAGCGTTCTGTTGTGGATCAGTCAGTTTTAGCTTATCAGATCTTCATCCGCCCTACTTCCCTTTGTCACTGATATACCTCAGATCCCAGGCCATCTAAGCTTATGCGGCTCCTCAGAGGAATCCAAAAACAACATGCTCACGATGAACATCTCGCGCCGTCTCCCTCGCTTGCGCGTTCGCCACAGACTTTCAGCTCTATGCCTAAGAAAATATGTGTCGGGGTTTCGCACCCCAGCACGCCACAGCAACCAACTTTTGGCTCCTCCTCGGTATGTTCGTGCTATGTTGACACGCTACGGCATCGCGCCCTCGATTCCACGCCAGCAGCATTCGCGCACAACCTTGTCTCTTATCTGAGTGGGAAGAGCCTCCGGCACAGCCGGCACGAGCAACAAACCGCGCATGGCGTTCCCTACTAGACAGGCTTGTCCTGTCAATGGCCGTGGCGCCCACCACGAGCAGCAAGTCACCATCCCTGAGATGACACCCCAGACGAGTTTGACGCTGGGCCACCACCGTGGGTGGGGGGGTAACTTCTACGCGGACACGCCCCGCTCGGCCGACGACTAAACTTGATCGCACGTCCCTGGCATAACCCGCGGTTGGATGCCGCGAAGAACTCGAGTTATCGTCTCAGGGCCACGAGCGCTTGTGCGTCACAGCTGATGACCACGCGCGGGCTCTACGCGTCCACGTAGGCCGAGTCGAGCCCGATGTACCGCCTCTTCGCCAGCGACGTGCACGACACGAATCCTGGCTCTCACAGCTCGTTCTATCATACGATGCTCGTCGACGACATCATCAAACCTGCCGTCGCTGACATGGACGCCTGGAGAGACGGCAACTCGGCCTGTAAGATTTTTTTTGCTCATATTTGTAGACGGTAGCGCCTCCGTACCGTATTCTGATAGCGTTCTCTCCGGCACGGGACCCCCCATTCTGCCCCCGCTCGGCATAAACTCCCGCTCCTTTACCCAGCGAAGAAGCCATCCACGCCGCACGCTCGCGTCTGACCTACACGCTGGCCACAGCGGGCGGGCACATCGTCAGAACAGGCAGAAGCGCCGTCATCCTGGCAGCCATGCCGGCGTTGAAGTCGGGAAGCAGGAGCAAGTGATGCGGAACGTACAAAGAGGGACCGAGTCTGACCGTCTGACCTCTAACAACGCCGCCGCTCGCCGTGTTTTTATCCTCCTACCACCGCGAGGAGGAACAAAAACCGAGAAGGGAAACGCGCACCGTCGTTTCAGGCGAGGGGGCGTCAGGTGCTGGGGTCACAAAGACGAGGACAGGCAGCTGTGGTCGTGGTAGAGCGACGGCGTCAACATTTTTATCTTCCACAGCCGGGAGCACTATAATACCACCTGACAGTTTATCCTCACAGGAGTGCGGTCGATGTAGAACCTGAGGTCTACGATGCTTCCTCTGCATTTTAAGCACGCTGCAAGCTACTTTATCCTCTGTATCGCCGTCAGACCTGCCACCGTGGATGCGCCTCCAGAAACCAAGCGCCGCCACGTGGACGTCTCTCTACTGCTGCTCCACCCTACCCCCGCGCTAGCAGATAAGAGGGTGTACTGGGGGGGAGTCGTTAGACCCGCGCACCTGATCATCGCTAATCTATGACTGCGCGCGACGGATGTGCGCTTTGTCGGGCTACGTAGCCAGGCAGCGGGGCTGTCGCGTTTTGCATCGTTGTGCCTTACATGCCCCGATAGACAATAACGGAATTTTAAATTGAATTAAAACTGGGGGGTGGGACAGGTTACATCGCAACTGCATCGCCGCTGATCTCCCTAGGGGTCTACGACTTGGGATGTGGTGCTCATATCTTCGCTGGAGCCAGTGACAATGCGCTACAGCTTATTTTCGGCAGTAGTTGCGGCCGATCGTGGCGACGGGTATCGATACGGAACAAGCCACATCTCGATCGAAAGATATGTAGTTGAAAGAGGTGCTAGGTCGGCGATAGCCAAGACGGAGAACTCAACAGCCTCTTCACATTCAGTGAATATCTATCCATCCGTCGTCTAGTTAACGGACTACAGCTGACGCCCTGGCAGGTTGACGCCAAAGGCGCTGATTCACCACAAAAACATCGTTGAATTGGTTACATTCCAGCTCTTTACAGGGGCAGCGTAAGCAACGCGACGACCACGTTCGTCGACGGCTCCTTTGCGTTGGCACTACCGACCCAGCGCCGCTCCAAGTTCGGCGTTGTTCGTCGGCTCGTATACTGTGTTTCCATTAGCCACGCCACACAACGACACAGCCTTCATGCTGTACGACCTCGGGAGCACGTCGGCACGCGCGAACGGCACGCCATGCGTCTGCACATTCAGTGCGTGCCCCGTGTGTGACACGAACTTCTACGATGGGCCGAACGCGTCCATCCGCGTGTCTCCCGTCCATACAGCTGCCGAAGGGACCCGCCGAGGACGGCCGTTCCGCCCACGCACACGTACTCCACGGGGCGCGTGCGGACGGAGGCATACTTGCGCTGCGTGATGACGGGGTCGGTCACGAACATGGTGGCGACAGGATTGGGGCCAGTCCAGGAGAGGGGTTTGAAGGCGGCGGAAGCCGTGGTCTCGAGTACGAGGGTAGCTCGGGAATGGAGACATGCCCTCGAAATGGTCTTCTTTCGAAAGAGAGCAGGACGTGAAGCCTGGTCGGGTCGGGTTGTGTGGGAGACGGTATTGTGCTATATTCTCTAGAATGAAGTGGGAAAGAGAGTGTCTCGTCAATCGCGATGAGTGCAGTGCAGACTTATTGCCTACCAGCTTGCCGCATTTGGATGGTGACTTTTTTTCGAAATCTATTATGACTCGCCCGCCCTATGTAAAACACGGCACTACGACTGCATAATCCCCACCGTTCATGCGGGGCGAATGGCGTATGCACATTAGCACGAGATTACACAGTTATATGCGTTCTCGTACTGATGTGCAACAGCTGTTCGACCCCGAATGGACTGTGACGGGTCTGTCAGCACCCGTACGCCTCCTATCTGGGTGTACGAGGTGCATGTGAAGAGTCAGGAAACAAAGTATTCACAGTCAGGTGAGAGTAGACGGAAGATATCGCTCTCAGACACTATGGGTGCAGAGCCTACACTGGTTATTCTGCTGTGAGGGACAACTTGAACACCAAGCAGTTATATATAGCATAGCGAGGGAATGACGCCACATGTCGGTCCGTTGTATTTCCTACACTGACTCCAACATCTGTTGTCTTAAGCCGATGTCATGATGACTGTTTTTTTTTCCTCAATGACAATTGTCTCTTTTTGTTTTTTTGTTTTTTGTTGTTTTTTGTTTTTTGTTTTTTTTTGTTTTTTGTTTTTTGTTTTTTTTTTGTTTTTTGTTTTGTTTTTGTTTTGTTTTTGTTGTTGTTTTTGTTTTTGTTTTTGTTGTTGTTTTTGTTGTATGTTCGACACCATTTCTTCCCAATGGTGCCGACAGTGAGGATTGTATACACCATCCTTGTGCAGTCAAAGTCCCTGGTGTTTTGGATAACCCTATGTGATACTTTTGGTCTTGTGGATGGATCTTTCATACTCCAACACATCATTCTTGGCCAGCTGGGTATCCTGGTTGAGACATCTCTGTCAATCATACAAGATTCAGGTGAATCAACAAAATGAATTGCAATGATAACTGATGTTATTGTAGTGGTGAGAGGAATCAAAGAACAATAGTGAAGAAACCCTACACTCACAACTGCTCTTCATATTTTCCATGCTCATGCTCACCTCCCACTCCAACTCTGCCTCTGTCCCCAAAATCAACATCACTCTTGAAGACCCTAAGCCCATTGAACATGTTAGCATCACCCAGGGAGACCCAGGAATCAAGATATGCATTGTCACAAACAAAGAAGAGCTTGTACAATGGAAAATGGACATGACACTGCAAAAGCAGTAATCACCATGTCTTGCAGAGACCAACCTGCCACTATCATCTCTGACAACAGCCTAATTGCTAGACTCACCTGGGAAGGGCTGCTGAACATCTATGGCAAACAATCCATGATTGCAGTGTTTGTTGATTTCCAAGCTCTGTTCTCCAGTGATTTTGACCTCTCCACTCCACTCACCCTGCAACTTGACACTCTACTCCTCATCCACAATTGCCTCATCACCTCTGGAGTTCCAGTATATGACCAGCACATGTGCTTCATACTCCTTCAAGCTCTTGGGGCAACCATGCATCCACTATTTTAGGTACCACCAATATTGCACATCTCAGTACTGCAAACATCTGAGCTCAAATTCTTGACAAAGAAGCATGCACCAAACCAAAGTCTGCCCTTGCTGCTTTTCAACAACCTGCAGCTGGGAAAAACACACTATTCTGCTCCCATTTCAAATGCCACAACCACACCATTGAAACCTGTTGGGCCTTGCATGGTATTCCCAATAGCATGAGATTGGTGTGGTGGTCATACCTAGGCTGGGTCCCTCCAATCAAGGAGGACAAAAGGGCATAGGAGGATAAAACTCAGGGAGAAGGGCCAGAAAGGCCAGAAGCAACATCATGATTGCAGAATAGATGAAGACAAGGAGTGTGCCTCAATACATGATGAGGGAGCAAGACTAAGTAGTTGACTGATAAGCTATGTCCCAGAGAGAATCCCTAAATACCTAAGTGTGGTGCACACAGACCATGATGACTAAGTAAAGTATGGGGTGCAGGTGACAGTTGTGAAGGACATATTCCAACAATTTCTGAAAACAGAAGAGGGGTAAAAGGGAAAGAAAAGGGGGTCAGCTCTGGAGGAATGGATGCTTCTGCTAGTCTACATACTACGTCTTCTTCTGCCTCTGGTTTGCAATAATTCAACACTTGCTTCTATGTTGATGAGACAGCAATCTCTGATGCTGGATTCTGGATGTATGGGCCACATTTCACCCCACCACTCTGATTTATAAGACTACCATCCAACACCCTTGTGAACTGTCTCAATTGGAAATGGCTCCACAATCCTGTGTCTTGGAAAAGGGGTCTGAACTCAAACTCATATATTGTCAACATCATGATTGGTGACTCATCAACTATCAGATGTTCTGCATGTCCCAGCTACTAGTGGTTGCTTTCTCTCCATTAGCAAAATATACTTACTGGGTTTCACTATCACATACAGTGACTTCCAAAATTGATTCAATGCTTTGCAATTTCTCATTGTTTGCTGATTAAATCAGTAACCAGAACAAATAAGACCAAAGTGTAAGTTGATGCCTAAAGCTAGAACATCAGGGCTATACATTTTAAAAACAATTACATAATTTGGATCAGTATCTATGGAGATATAAACAGCTTAATCTAGGGTATCATTGAATCAATTTTGTAACTACCTGTCAAAAAACCAGAAACTAGGAATTCTAATACTTTGTATGACCTCCCTTGGCCTTAATTACTGCTTCAAGTCTTCTAGGCATACTTTCAATAAAGTTCTGACACACCTCTGCCACTCTCTCCCAAACCTCCCAAACTCCATTAGGCATTGTTGAATACTCCCCAAGCTGTTGTTTGATATGTTGCCACAGATGTTCAATGGGGTTTATGTCTGGAGACTGTGGAGCCCAGTCTAGAACATTGATATCATTGTCTTCAAATGATTTGGTGGCCTTTTTGGAGGTGTGCTTGGGGTCATTATCCTGTTGAAAAATGACATCCTTGGTGGAAAACCCTGATTCCTCCAGGCTGGGCAGTAGGTTGTCCTCCAAAATACTCACATACTGATCTGCATTCACCTTCCCCTCAACCTCTGCAAGTCTTCCAACTCCCTCCTAACCCATACAGCCCCATACCATGATGTTTCCACCTCCATACTTCACTGTGCCCTGCACCTCACAATCAATCAGCCCCTGGCCAACCTGCTTCTAAACCCACTGCTTTCCATCTGACCCAATTCTGTTGATTTTGGTCTCATCTGACCAAATAATCCTCTTCCAGTTCTCTACAGTCCAGTTTTGGTACTTCAAAGCACAGGCTAAGTGTTTCTTGCAATGTACTGCAGAGAGTAGTGACTTTTTCTTCTTTGTTACAGCCTTCAATGAATGTCATTTTAGAACTTGGTGCACAGTTTGTGAGGAGACAGGGTTGGGGATGATGGAATTGATGTACTTTGTGGCCTGGACAGCATTGGCAACCTTTCCTGTGGTGATTTGTGTAATGATAGCACATTCAGAGGTGGCAGAGAGCTTGGAAGGATGACCAGAATGAGGTGACTGATGGTTGGGAAGGAGGTTTTGGAGGACCATGGCAACTGTAGGCTGGCTAACACCCAGAGAGGAAGCAATTTTACAAGTGGATTGACCATTGCTGGCTAGAGCAATGATGTTTTCCTTCTGAGCAGAGGAGATAGAGTGCATGGGAGAATTGAAAAGCATTGAGTGGGTTGGCAGTGCTTAAATTGTTGGAGTTTACAGTGATGTGCAACAGTGAATGTGTGCAACAGTGCATGACTGTGAATGCATGAATGTGTGACTGCATGGCTGCACCACACAGACCTCTTGTGGGACTCAGGGACAATATGGATGGACCTGTTACTTACAGAAAATTTCCTTTGCATCCTTTCTTTTCCCTCAGTCTTCTACAAAGAGACTGAGGTCAGTACCTACTCTCTATGCCATTTGTGTTTTATGTTTTCTCACTATTTCTTCCTTTAGAATACAATACTCTTCTTTCTACAATCAGCATGCTCTTCCCAAGTAACCTCCTTCAATAGATTATGAGACCTGAGGTCTATTGAAACTGAGCAAGCACCACCTTCAAGACAAACTCACACTCACACACTTTACACACCATGTCAGCAGCAGCCTTGACAAGCAAAACTCCTGCACCAGTGACTAGACATGCTGCTGCAATGGCAGGTGCCATGACAAGCTCAAATGCAAAAGCCTTGAGCAAGCTTTATGACATACCTTTTCTGGCAGAAAATGGTGAAATTTTCACCTTCTGGAAATTTCATGTCAAAATGGTTCTCCAAGTGCACAGAATCTGGCCTATCATCAGTGGCTCCAATAAGGCTCTGGCCAACACATCACCCAACTACAATGACTGGGTCAATACAACTGTGATGCACATGCACAAATCACATTGACACTCAGTGATGAGCCTCTCAACACCATGCTATATGCAACAACATCAAAAGACACTTGGGAGAAGCTAATAACATGATATGAAGGGAAAGGGGAGCAGAAAATTGCTTACTTGATTAGTAAGCTATTCCACAGCACTCTATCTGACAATGCCCCCCTTGAACTGCAAATAAATGCAATGGTGTGCACTACACACACACATTCCTCACTCAGGCAGCTACTTGATAAAAAACTCATTGCCATTGCCATCATCATCTCACCACCTCCATCCTATGACATGCTCAAAACAATCCTCACCACCATGAAGGCAACTGATCTCAATATTGAGAATGTTTGCTCACAAGTCACACTTGAGGAGCTATGCCAAACTTGTGCCACAGATTCCACAGGTGCATTCATGGCTTGCTTCAAAGGCAAAGGCAAAGGCAAAGGCAAAGTTGGATGAGGAGTGACAGGCAAAGCACAAGGTGAAGGGGTTTTGTACACACTGCAAAATCCACAGTCACAAAGTTGTAGACTGTCACAAACTCAAAGCTGAAAAGGGCACTGTGATGGTGCATGTTTCCACTGACAGCACAGTGATATGTGCTCAAATGCATGATGAAGACGATAATGATGATACCTCATTCAATCTCTTCCAAGTTGCTGAAAAACTTGCACAACATGATGATCTCACAGCTTGCTGGCTCATTGACTTGGGTGCCAGTCACCACATGAGCTCCAACTGTGACTGGTTCTATCTCTACTACCCATTTGCTACACTGTGCAAAGTCTGGCTAGGTGATAACAGCTACATTCTAGCTGAGGGTGCAAGCAACATCCACATGAAGATGCATGCCAACAAGAAATGGAACCAGACTATCCTGCAGGATGTACTCTATGTCCCTGAGCTCCATGGTAATCTCCTATCGGTCTCTGCACTCACAGAATGTGGTGCACACATCCAATCCAATGGGGATATGTTGATATGTGCTGTGCCAGGCTGAAGGGGAATAACAACCACAACCACAACAATTGCTGGAGGGTGTGAGTCGTAAGATTCTCTAGACACCAAGGTATAGAGTTTAGTAGTTAAACATGATAGCATGATGCTAAATAGGGTGGCAATAGGAAGCACAACCAAAGCAACAAACAGGCATTATGGAGTTCACAATATGATGAGATAAAGAGAATGTGATGCAATGCAAGGGAGATGCAATAATGAATGCAATGCAAGGAGACTAGACACAATGCAATGTAGAATGCAACTTGATGCAATCACAATGGAGAATGCAGTGCAATAATAGATATGACCTATGAGGAACATGCACTTGCTTGAATTTGAGATACATGGAGGGAGGATCAGAACATACTTTTTCACAAGGGACTCAGATGGGGAAGAGATGTCAAATCATGGGTGGGGGAAATCTGCTCTTTTCTGATGGATGATGCACTATCTAAATACAAGTCTAGCTCCAAGGCTGGAGCACAACAAAACACAACAGAAAATTTACAGTGCAGGGGTAGATCATAGGGATATTTGAAATGAAGTGGAGTCTGTGTCAGGCCGCTATTATTTTCCCTATTTTTCTCTTCATTTTTCTCTATTTTCTTATGTCTGTATCATCATAGATCTTACAATCGCTCCTGATCTATCGAAGCGATTCCCACGGTCATGTACTCTTTCTCTTCGTCGTTATCGGCCGATGACGCGTATGTCGTCCGATCTCCGATCGGCCTGTTCTATCTTTAGTTATGACCTCTTTTCTCACACTTACTGCGTATGCTCACCCATCCTTCTCACACCTGCTGGGGAGTATCACCAATCACTCTCACAGTTACTGTGGAGCCTCAGTCAGCACTTATGCATCCCCTCTATTATTAGATATGACATCATTACTTTACTTTCTCATTCTCTGGCCCTGTACTGTACTGCATGGTCTGTGCACACTTCAGGGTACTATATATACATAAGACTCCTAGCAGTTTATTCCCCAGTTCTGATCATCTGGGATATCCACTAGGTACAGTACCAGTTCTCTTCTCTCTTTACTATATGCTAATATATCTGGGATATCTGCTAGTTGAAGTGTGATTGTCCTTTTAGTTGTTTTAATCTTCCTCAGTTGTTTGGCTTTGACAAAGCATCAGCCTCACAGTCTGGATGTGAGCAAATAAAGTATCATACTATAGCAGATGAGCAAAAAGAGGAACAGTGCCAATTGCACCAAATGCTGACTTCATGACTCATGCCTCCATGGTTACTTTGACAGGTCCAGACCATGCCTTGGCCAATTCATCCTATCCCTTGTTGGCCAAACCTGGTATTGTTTTCCAATGCCTACACAAATGAGTGATTAATGCAACAGCAGGTGCAGGTGATTGTTGTGTGCAGCATGTTAACATTGCTGTGTTCACCTGGTGTTGCTGGTGGTCATTTTCTGGCTTTATGTGTGTGTGATGCTCATCAACATGCAAGATCCTCATCAAGGATAATGCACTACCATGCATTGGCCACCTCGAGGATAACCTCTATATCCTCAACATGTGCATGCATGCTCCTGACACTGCATGAATCATGCATGTTGCAGCATTCCTGTCTGAAGGCATTGACATCTCTGATGATCCCTCCACCTTCATTGCATGCATGAGCATGGCTTATGCCAACATATGGACCTGGCATTGTTGTCTAGGTCACATCAGTGTAGACTCCATCCTGTGCATGGTCTGCAATGGTATGGTCAAGGGCATAGCCATCACTGGTGACATGATGTTGTGAAATCAACACAGACACATGCTGACACAACACTTGGCTGCATCTTTTCAGATCTGTGTGGGCCCATGCAAATGCACTCCTGTGAAGGATACAACCACTTTGCAACATTTATTGATGACAAGTCACACAAGGTCTTCATTTTCAGCCTCAAACACAAAAGTGATCTGCACAAATGTCTCAAAGACTTCATTGCATGCACTGAAGTTGAGACTGGTGCAAAACTGAAGGCACTCCATTCAGATGGTGGAGGTGAATATATGGGTGAGCACACACAGAAGTTCCTGCAGGGACATGGCATTAAACATGAAATGACAACTGCTGACATGCCACAACACAACAGTGTTGCTGAATGCATGAATTGCACACTTGTGGAGACCACATGCACACTGCTCACTGACACTGACCTCCCACATTCTTACTGGTACAATGCTATTGAGTATGCTGCTTACTTGCACAACATAATGCCAACATGTGTGCTTGGAGACAATCTCACACCAGAAGAATCCTGGAGTGGTAACAAGCCCAACATCACCCTTGTTTGCATCTTTGGTTGCAAAGCCTTTGTCCATATTCTGGACAAGTACCAACACAAACTTGATGCAAAGTCACTGCTTTGCACCTTCATCAGCTACACATGCAATCAGCACACCTACCACCTGGTCCACCACCTGAGTGGATGCATCATGAAATTGCACAATGTGATCTTTGATGAAGGGGGCCCCACAAAACACTATGAGCAGATCATCTTCAATCCCAACACAGATGACTCAGAGTCCAATGAGTGTGATACTCATACCAGCAACCCACCAGTCTCCACCAAAGCCCTATGACAGCCACCACTTCCATGCCTGACACATGACCTACAGCACCCACAGCTCCTATGCCTATGCCCATGGTGACAAGTCAACCCTCACACAACAAACATGCACCTATTTGTGACAATGATGAATGTGACAATTCATTGTACACTCAAAAGCAAAAGGGTGCAAATGTGACTGCTGACACACAGCCACCTGCAGAAGATGCTCCACCACTCAATAGCAGTGAGTGTGCACAAGCTGCAACAATTGCATCTGAAAGTGATCCACTCACTTATGAAGAAGCAATGTCATGCCCTGATGCAGCAGAATGGCTTGCAGCATGCAAAGAAGAACTGCAGACCTTCCAATGCATGGAAGTCTACACAGAAGTTGACCGACCATGTGATCACAAAATTGTTGGCAGGAAGTGGGTATTCTGCATCAAAAGGGGACCAACTGGCAAAATTCAGAAGTACAAAGCATGCCTAGTCACCAAAGGCTTCACCCAAGTTGAAGGTGTAGATTTTGATGAAACATTTGCACCCATCATGAAATTCTCATCGCTTCACACAATCCTTGCCATTGCCACCAAACACAACTTCAAAGTTCACCAGATAGGCATAAAGACAGCCTACCTCAACAGCATGCTCAAAGAAGAAATCTATCTTGAGCCACCCACTGGATTCAAACCCTCAGCAGGTAAGGTCTGGCACCTTGAAAAATCCATTTATGGCACACACCAAGGTGGATGAGTCTGGTATGAGCACATCAAAAAGGAATTCAAAGCACTAGGTTATACACACTCCAATGCCAACCACTCCATCTTTCTAAAACATGATGCATCTGGCAAGCTCATATGCGTTGTTGTGATTTACATTGACAATATTGTACTTGCTTCACACAGCATCAATGAAATAGAAAATGCAAAGGCAGTGGTTAAACATTCCTTTGACATGACTGACCTTGGTGAAATTTGCTGGATTCTTGGCATGCATGTCACATGGGATCACCAATGCAAGACCATCATCCTCTCCCAGGAGAAATACATCAACAATGTTCTCCACAGATACAGTCACCATGATGCACACTGATATGTGCAGTGCTGGGCTGAAGGGGAATAACAGCTACAACCACAACAATTGCTGGAGGGTGTGAGTCATATGATTCTCTAGACACCAAGGTAGAGAGAGTTAGTAATTAAGAGCAATAAGTGTGATAGTGTGATGCAACTGGGGCAACAAATGGAAATGTGACTTGGGCAACAAACAGGCAATATGATGTGATAAAGAGAACACAATGCAATGGAGACAAGATGCAATGCAATATAGAACACAACACAACACAATGCAATGGGGAATGCAACACAATAATAGATGTGACCTACAAGGAATGTGCACTTTCTTGATAGTGAGACTCATGGAGGGAAGATCAGAATGCACTTTTTTGCAAACAGACTCAGACAGGGAAGAGAAGTCAAATTGTGGGTGGGGGAAATCTATCCCTTTCTGATGGATGATGTGACAATCATCCACAGCCATGCATTTGTTTAGGCATCAGACTATAGGACTGGGTTCAGCTGATGAGGAGCAGGATTGATAAACTGCATGGGCTGAGATATGGTCCATAGAGTCATGAGTCATGAAGTCAGCAATTGGTGTGTTGCATAAATATCTCAATGACCAATATCATCATGTGCAGATCACAGAATGGGTAATCGCTCCTCATAAAAGAGGACTGCTTTGTGCTGGCCATGTGGGTCTTTCTGCCAGAGCCATCCTGTAACCATGAAAAATTCAGTACAGTAATGCACAAATCTTGCATACTGTGCATTGTTGATATCAGCTGGATGCTGTAAGTTGTCCAGCCATGTGCAAACAGTGAGAAACTGCTTGTCCTATTGCAGTGCTGCAGCATTTCACAGAATTGGCTCAGGCAGCACATTTTTGTGATCTGGTAATTGTGACACTGTATTGCCCTCTGCTGGGGAATCTGATATGGTGTTAGCTAACATGGTGAGAAATTGGGAAGTAGTGTGGAGATGCAGAAATGGTGGGTTAATAATATGCATGAAACCATAAAAGTGGTTGATCCATTCATCAAATTCCTCTTTGTCATCCACCTCAAGCTTATCACCAGGCTGCAAAGGCCTCCATGACAGTCCATCTGGACCATGGACTACACTGGGTATGTGCACAAGCATGAAGTGAAACACAAGGATGCCAATAATCCACTGATTAATGCTCACAGAAGGTGTGAGGTCTGGGTTGGTTAGCATGCCCTTTATATACCAGGCATCAACTTCGATGAAGAGATTTTGAATGCCTATGAGGTAGAGTTTTAATGCATGCAGGGCACAGAGTATGCCATAGATCTCAAGCTTGGCTTGTGAAAAGCATGACTTGTGATCATTAAGCATTGTTGGGCTGAAACACATGAAATAGCATTGCCCAGTCTCCTCCAAATCTTCTTGGCTGAGGATGAAGCTGACTGTGATCTATGAAGTGTTGACTGAAAGGATAATAGGTGTGGGTGAATGATAGTCGATGGGTCTGAGTGCAGGGGATGAGAGGATGGCTTGTTTGAGGTCTTCTTGTGCTGCTAGCTGCTCTGGACCAAGGACAAAAGGTTGAAGTCTACAGGTGAGCATGGTGAGAGCATGTGTGCAATGCATGAAGTTGCAAATAAAGATGTGAAGAACACTGACAGTGCCAAGGAATGCATGAACATCAGAGAGGTCACAGCAAGGACCCCAATTGGATATTTTTATGATGTGCAATTCTTCAGGAATACAACCTTCTGGAGTACAACAGTGTCCTATGACATTGAAGTCCAGAGTGCAGAGCACCATCTTGTGCCCTGAAAAAGTGCCTCCAGCATATTTCATTCACTGGACAACACAGTTAAGATTTTGAAAGTGCTCCCAAACAAAGTGTTGGATGCCAGGATTCTGAGGAATTGTTTCATATTTTACCATCAGCATCACAGTAATCAGTGTCAGGACCTTTCACTGGTACATTGTCAATAAACAGTATGGTGACATGTGGGATTTCTGACTGTAAAATATGAGTAACATCTTCATGGAAAATAGGAACAGAATTCATCCACCCCATTGGAAGGGTGACAAGATATAATGCACCAAATGGTGAATGGAATGTGGTTAGATCCTGCAACAATTCTGTGAGTGATTGCTCATCATAGCTGACATATAGATCCAATGTCACACTGCAGATGCAACCCACAAATTGCTCTGCAAGAAGATCTGTGAACAGGGGTACACCAGAGTGTTGGATCATCACCACATTGAGCAATTCAAGACTGTGCACAATCCAAAGACTGTTACCATCCTTTTTGATGATGCAAAGCCAGCAAGACCAACACAATGAATTGGATGGCTTGTAGACACCAGCCACAATCTGTTTGGTAATAAGGTGACATACTTCATTGTAGATACCTGGTGGGATGGGAATGTTGTGCTGTACCCAAGGCTTATGTTCTATGATGGGGATTTTGATGGGTGGGAAGAAGTCCTCCTGGAAACATCCTCACTTGGAGTCATCCCACACAAAACCCAAGCACTGTAGGCACATAAAGTGATGCATGAGATTGTGCTCAGTGGGCCAAAGGAAGTCACCTTCATGTGCTCTGTCTATGATGTCTCTGCATTCATTAGTATAGCGTCTGACTGGAATAAATGGCAGGGGATCTGGTAAAAGCATAGGAATAGATGTGAGTGGATCACTGTGTATATCACAAATAATGTAAAAATGTGATGGGAGATCAGCCATAACCAGGTGCACTTTCTTCACTACTGGCTTGTACTTTTTCTTCCCATACACAGCAACAGTGGAGTCCAAAGAATCAAGCAAAACAGAAGCTGGAAGTGTAGACAGAGTGGGATTTGTAGTGTAAAGATGGAAAATGGGAATAGGATTATTGCAAATAGGCAAGCCTGCACTCTCACAACTGTATGCATCATTATTTTCATGATCTCCCTGATGCTCAGTCAGATCCTTGAATTGCAAAAACCCAATACTTCCTTTTGGTGGAACTGGAATCAATAGGACCCATGTGGCAGCATAGGCACAGTCACGAATGACCCTGTATTAGGATCATGGATTGTGATTGTCTGATCCTCATTACCAAAGTTGTGAATGATGCTTCATGTTAATATGTTGAATGGTCACCTGAGTCAGATGTTATATGCAGGACTTCAGATGATGTGGACCTGCAAATATAGTGTGATGTCTTTAAATAAAAATGGAATGTTACAGGTGAGGCCAAGCAACCTGTCAACTTCACTGTTCACCAACTGCATATTTAAGACCACACTTGGGTCATAAATTAGGCCAAGCAAATGGCAAACCTCTTCTGACATCACAATCACTTGGCACCCTGGGTCAATGATGCTTTCAATGTGTTGATTGTTGTTGACCAGTGGCAATATGGAACACAGTGATGCCAACTCTTTCATGACTACAAGCAAGTCAGGCAGCTAGCCAGGTGGGAACTCATGCAAGTATGCTTCATACAGGTTGTGGATGATAATAGGCTTGCTGCACTGACTAGACATGACTGCTTCTTTGAATTCACACAGCATATTGTGCACTAGGTGACAAATTTTTTCATTGGAGATGGCCTGAGTGTAGCTATCAATGATGTCATTTTCATCCTCCTCCTCCTCCTCCACATAGTTTGCAGCTACCATGGGGATAGGGTTGATGGGAACTTTCTTTGCCATCATTGCCTCCCAAGCTTGGTAGTGGACTTCTGGGGCAATAGAGTAAAGCTGATGATGGGTGATAGTTATTGGTGTTTCCATAGTGTGTTGGAAGACTTCTGCTGCATGAGTTTTGTCATGAATCAGCAGATCCACATGATCCATGTTGTTGGGTTTTCTCTGTGCAGGTGCAATGTGTGATGGCATGGGATTAGCAGACACAGGTGTGGGAATTGTTGCATCTTGAGCCTGGGCATAAGGGTGGATTGGTGAACTGTTATCATTATGAGCTGCTGACTGAGTAGTTTCAGCCTGAGGAGGCATTGACTCCTGAGTCACCTGTGGTACATGTGAGTTAGGCTGTCAAGGTGGAGGTACCTCAGACATGTCATGAGAATTGTCATCAGCTGCAAGATTGTCTTCTGCACATTGCCTTTGCATCCTGATGGTAGGCTAGAATGGTACCTGTGTGCAACACAAGTTATACAACTCATGCTCTAGATTTGTGATATGCTTGTCCTTCAGCAGCTGATACAAGCTGGTGCCCTTGCTACTGGAGACATGGTCATTCATCACCTGCACATTTAGCATCATCTGACCAGTGCTGACATTTCCCGGGTTTTGGCAATGCCACTTGTTGACATGGTCATGCAACCATCATCCTGTGATGCCTCTAGGCACAAAGATTCCTGTCAGTTGAACAACTTTTCCATCAGCATTATGACTAATTTTACCCTGTGCAATGTAGTCATTGATGACCAAGCATTCACAAATATAGTGATTCATCTCACCACAGAAATTGCATGCATTACTGTTTTTGTGTGGTGGTGCTGTACCTTGCAGCTGTGGGCATGTCACACACTGGGACTCAAGCACTCTGGTGATTGCCTGAGCCCAAGTGTCCATGTCTGGTACTCTGGGTGATTCTATTTTAATGTTAGTGGTGGACAGTAAAGCAGTAGAAGTAGTCACAGATGGTGTTGTGCCTGTCACACAAATCACCAATGTTGTGTTGTGAAGAACATAGTGCACTGCTGCCTCTATATCCTTCCGTGGATATGCATTCTCACAATCATGCTGTGGCAGAACAATCTGTAAGCATAGAGCAATGTGTTCCCACAAGCTAGGTGAGAAGCCTTCAGCATAGTGGTTACCCTGCTCATATTCTGAGAGTCACTGGGTGCTCCACAGGAAACTCACAATGACTATGAACTGGCAGTGGTAGTCAGCAAAGTCACCTAGCAACTGCACACCCAAGAGTCTATGTTCTTGTATGAGGAAGGATAGATCCACATGGGTCCACTTCCAAGTGACCTCAGACCCAGTTCATATATCTCCACTTTGAAGTCTTCATATGTTTTGGTGGTATCTTTGTATGTTGGCAGCATTGCCCAGAGGTCCTGGACATCTATGTCAACATAGTGTCAAGCATGAATTATATGTGCTTGGTTGTCTTGAATTTGGGCAAGATTGAAGTGAAATTTGAGATCTTCAAGGTATTGTCAGAGGTCATAGGGGTGCTTTTGGTCAAATTTCGGTGCAGTTCTGTTGTCTCGCATGGGCATCACATACTGAGTGGCCATTGGTATGATATGGGGTGGTATAAGTGAAAGGGTTTGGTGATTGGTTTGGTGAGATGGGGTTAAAGTTATAGTCAAGATGGAAGGTGATGATAAAGCACTGGATGCTGAGAAGAATGATGAGTCTACAGGAGATGAAGCATGTGGGGTAACAATTAGCTCTTCTTCTGTGAGTGGGGAATGTGGTGAAGGTGGTGAATAATGTGATGGGCCAGTGAATTGTTCAAGTTCATCTTGGAACACTTCAATTGTTGGCAAACTTGTACGTCTTCACGAACAAAGGTTGTAGTGGTGTCTAGACATAATCTTGACTTGCAGACCCTCATGGTGGGCTCCAATATGATATGTGCAGTGCCAGGCTGAAGGGGAATGATTACCACAACCACAACAATTGCCGGAGGGTGTGAGTCATAAGATTCTCTAGACACCAAGGTAGAGAGAGTTAGTAGTCAAGAGCAATAAGCACAATAGCATGACACAACTGGGGCAACAAAAGGAAATGTGACTTGGGAAACAAACAGGCAATATGATGTGATAAAGAGAATGCAATAAAGAGAATACAACACAATGGAGACAAGACACAATACAATATAGAACACAATGCAACACAATGCAATGGGGAATGCAATGCAATAGTAGACATCACCTATGAGGAATGCACACTTTCTTGATAGTGAGACACATGGAGGGAAGATCAGAACATGCTTTTTCACAAACAGACTTGGATGGGGAAGAG
Organism: Albatrellus ellisii; assembly: GCA_003314395.1. Classification (NCBI taxonomy): domain Eukaryota; kingdom Fungi; phylum Basidiomycota; class Agaricomycetes; order Russulales; family Albatrellaceae; genus Albatrellus; species Albatrellus ellisii. The sequence goes on from QLPN01000491.1 coordinate 25,109, forward strand.
AAGTCAAATTGTAGGCAGGGGAAATCCTTTCTGATGGACAATGTGCCATCTAAATATAAGTCTAGCTCCAAGGCTGGAGCACAACAAAGCAAAACAGAAAATTTACAACATAGGGTCAATCATAGGGATATTTGAAATGAGGTGGGGTCTGGACATGAACAAATGAAATATCACAGTATAACAGATGAGTGAAATAGGAAAAGCACTGATCACACCAATTGCTGACTTCACAACTCATGACTCTGTGGACTGCATCTCAGCCTATGCAGCTTATCTATCCTGCTCCTTGTTGGCCAAACCCAGTTCTATAGTCTGACACCTAAACAAATGCATGGCTGTGGATGATTGTCATGTGCAGCATGTTAATGTTGCTGTGCTTTCCTGATGTCACTGATGGTCATTTTCTGGCATTACATGCACATGATGCTCATCAGTACCCCATGGTCACCCCATTGCTCCAAAACAAGCAACTTGCAAAGCTCAATGCCCCAGAGGTGACAGCAGATGTCCATGGGTACCAGAGTGCAGTGGGCACACTCATGTACACAATGTTAGGAATGTGACCTGACTTAGCATACACCATCAGCATACTCAGCCAACATACCACAACACCAGGCAACATGCATGTTTGCACTTTAAATCATGCCTTCTGGTATCTACATGCCATGGCACATCATATGCTCCTCTTCAACAGCAACTCCCCTGGAAGGTTAACAGGACTTGTTGATGCTGATTGGGCAGCCAACATCAATGACAGGCAATCCATCTCCAGATATGTCTTCATTCTCTCTGGTGGCACAATTAGCTGGAGCTCCAAAAAACAAGCCTCAACAGCTGTTACGAGGCACTTGCTTTGGCACCTCGTAACGGTTTCTTTTTTCTCTTTTTCTTTCTTTTACTTACAAGTAAAGCGTAGTATTATTACTACAAGTGTGAGCTTAGCTCCACTTTACTTAGTAAGGACTCATAATTCCCTTTCCCTTTTATAGTACTTAAGTATTTACATACTTAAGTGTGAGCTTAGCTCCAAGTACTATATTAGACTTATCCTTTTCCTTTTTTCTTTCTTTTATTTATTATAACATTTACTTGCTAAGGACTATTACTATACAATTAGCAAGGACTCATTTATCTTGTCTCTATTTACCTTTGTTTATACCTAGTTCATTACGCGCTTGTGGCTGAGCCACTAGTATCACATGGACGCGTACATACTGCGCTTTACTGCGCATATTCGTTTACTTACTGCACCTTACTGCGCAACTTTACTATAGTTAGATCTTCAGTTTTGTATAAATAGTTGACAGACTGGCGGTCTTAAACCCCAGTCTTGTCAACTTCGCAATCTAGGGATTCTCCTCACACTGCGCTTGAATTAAGCTCGCCACAATCTCGCTTCCCTCTCAGAACTAAGTCTAAGAACTCTAAGACTCGCTAAGACATCTTACGCTAAATCAAACTGGATCCTCGTATCGTTATCGGTGGAATCATCCTCATAACTATATCATTAATCCCGTTCTTCATCGTCATTCAGAACCTCTATTACGTTCATCAAGCCAATATCCAAACCTTGGTTACCAGGAGTAACATTATAGACCTTCCCTAAGACCGTCCAATAGGCCGCTCTTAGCAACAGCACTCTCTAGCACAGAAGCAGAATACATTGCAGGTGCACACACTGCAAAAGAAGCTGTCTGGCTTCACACCCTCCTTTCCAAGCTTGGCAAACTCTGCAACTTTCCTATGACACTCCAAATTGACAATCAGTCCACCATCACCATTGCAAAAAATCAGGCCTTTCACATGCATACCAAACACATTGATGTGTGGTACCATTTCTTATGCAAGAAGTATGCTGGTGGGGAACTGGAGTTGGAGTATATTCTGATGGGTGAGCAGGTCACAGATGTGCTGACAAAGGGGTTGGCACAGCAGAAGCATGAGCAGTTCTGCTCAAGCATGGGCATCCACTGGCACACTAGCTGAGTGGGCATGTTGGAGTTTACAGTAACATGCAGCAGTGAACATGTTGGAGTTAAGTTAAGGTTAAGGTCAAATGCCCAACCCTGTACATGTGCTACTACACTTCATAACAGAGCTACAATACTTTCATAGCAGAGTTACAACTTTACAGTAGTCATGACAGCTCCACATTGTGCTAATAGCACTTCACTTAGACAAGGCCTGGTAGCTCAGTGGTTGGAGCACCCACCCAGAGTAAGGGAGGTCCTTGGTTTGAACCCAAGCCAAGTCACTATTTTGGCAATTGCACATTCTAACAGAATGCATTGATGAGCACCATGCACACATAATGCTGGAAAATGACCATCAGCAACAACAGGCAAACACAGTGACATTAATGTGCCACACATGACAATCATCTGCTGTTGCATCAATTGCCCAATTGCTTAGACATTGGAATACAATACTGGGCTTGGCTGATGAGGAGCAGGACTGATAGGATGAATAGGCCAAGGCACAGTCCAGGCCTGCCAAAGTAACCATGGAGGCATGAGTCATGAAGTCAGCATTTGGTGCAATCAGTGCTTTTCCTCTTTCACTCATCTACTATAGTATGATGCTTTATTCACTCGCATCCAGACTCCACTTCATTTCATATGTCCCTATGATCAACCCTGCACCATAAACTTTCTGTTTTGTTTTGTTGTGCTCCAGCCTTGGAGCTAGACTTGTATTTAGATAGTGCATCATCAGCCAGAAAGAACAGATTTCCCCTGCCCACAATTTGACTTCTCCTCCCCATCTGAGTCCATTTGCAAAAAGTGCATTCTGATCTTCCCTCCATGTGTCTCATTATCAAGAAAGTGCATGTTCCTCATAGGTCATGTCTATTATTGTGTTGCATTCCCCATTGCATTGCATTCTCTATTGCATTGTGTTGAGTCTCCATTGCATTGTGTTCTCTATTGCATTCTCCCTTGTGTCGCATTGTGTTCCCTCTATCACATCATTCACCCATTTTTTGCCCAAGTCATGTGTCCTTCTGTTGCCCCAGTCACATTACACTATCACACATTTAGCTCTTAACTACTAACTCTCTCTACCTTGGTGTCTAGAGAACCTTATGACTCACACCCTCCAGCAATTGTTGTGGTTGTGGTTGATATTTCCCTTCAGCCTGGCACAGCACATCTCAGCATGCAACAGTGTGTGACTGCAAATGTGCAAATGTGTGACTGCATGGCTGCACCACACAGACCTCTTGTGGGACTCAGGGACAATACAGACAGACCTGTTACTTGCAGAAAATCTCCTTCACATCTTCTCTTTTTCCTCAGTCTTCTATGAAGAGACTGAGGTCAGTACCTACTCTCTATGCCATTCATGTTTTATGTTTTCTCACTATTTCTTCCTGTAGAATACAATTCTCTTCTTTCTACAGTGGGCATGCTCTTTCCAAGTAACCTCCTTCAATATAAATAACTTCAGTTGAAGTAGTTGCTAAGATACAATCTCTATAGCAACCATCTGTCAATCACATATCTATCAAAGTTTGATAGATCTGTTAGACTTTGACAGTTCTGACAACCAGTTACAAAATTGATTCAATGACATTCTAGATTGAACTGTCTGTATCTCCATAGATACTGATCAAGATTATGTAATTCATTTTCCAATGTATAGCCCTGATGTTCTAGTTTCAGACATCAACTTACACTTTGGTCTCATTTGTGAAACACAGGCCATATGCAGTGAGGGAACTTGAAATAGTTCTTATTGTTATATGATGATACTAATCTCTACTTATAGTACTTCCTATAGTGCATGGACCATGAGTATTGAAGGGTAAGACATGTGTACGTATGTGTGTATCAGTTGGTGTGTGTGTACAGTAGCAAGACGAAATAGGAAGGAGCAGGTTAGTAAGTAGTGGACATCAACACCCCCCCTTACTGGGAACACACTCAACAAGACCTAAGCTAGAGCAGTGAGAAGCAAAGAGGGGAAGAGAAAGAGACTTCGTAAGGATATCAGCAATGATTTGTACAGAGGGAAGATGGTGGACTGAGATGGTGTTGGAGGAAATGCAATCACGGATATAATGATGACGGATATCAATGTGTTTCGTACCACATGTAACCACAGGATTCGTCACAATATCAATGGCACCCTTGTTATCCCCATATATCAGTAGTGAGGAAGGAAATGCAAAACCAATTTCGCGTAGAAGGGAGTGTAACCAGGACCCTTGTGCAGCTGTTTGTGATAGCAACATGTATTCAGCTTCCGTGGTGGAAATGGACACTGTGTGTTGTTTTTGCGATGACCATGCGACGGACCCTCCTCCCAGCAAAAACACATATGCTCCAATGGATTTCCTGTTGTCTCAGTCAGCGGCCCAGTCAGAGTCTGAGTATCTGACGACACCATTGTCATTGTTTCCACCATAGCATAGGTGATAGTGAAGGGTGCCTTTCAGGTATCATAGTATGTGACGACCCAAGGTCAGGTGTGAAGGAAGGGGGTTGGATAGAAACTGTGAGAGTTTCATGATGGCAAAGGCGATGTTGGGGCGTGAGATGATGGCAGCATATAACAAGGAGCCAATCAACTGTTGATATTCTGAGCGGAGTGACTGGTCAGCAGTATAATCACTGTCTGCCTTTGTGGGCATAGATCCTGGTGGTAAAGGGGTCAGAGTGGCGTTGCAATCATCTAGGTGGAAATGATTGAGGAGGTCCTTGATGTATGCTTCCTGATCGATCTGCAGTGAGTGGTTAGGTCTATCTCGAGTGATGTGGAGCCCAAGGTACGACTTGATTTCCCCTAAGTCCGTCATTTGAAACAGCACTTGGAGTTGTTTCTTGCAAGCTTCCACTTCAGATAGAGAGCCGCCAAGGATGGTGATGTCATCAACATAGAGGACGATGATGAGCAGTTTGGAGGAAGAGGTGGAAACATATATGCCAGAATCTGAGTAGGTGCAAGTGAAAGAGAGGTTTAGCAACGATCCATGTACTTTGTGGTGCCATTGCCATGACACCTGTTTTAGACCATAGATCGCTTTTGAGAGTTTGCAGACCTTCCCTTCAGAGCCAGGGATGACAAATCCCTGGGGTTGCTCCATATAGATTTCTTCATCTAGATCGCTGTTGAGGAATGCAGATTTGATGTCCATGGAGTGTACCTCCCAATCTTCTAGAGCTGCTATAGCCAGGAGTGTGCATAGGGACTCAAAGTGAGCTACTGGAGAGAAGGTTTCATTGTAGTCAATCCCATGAACTTGAGTGAAACCTTTGGTGACTAGGCAGGCTTTGTATCGGCCATCTGCCTTGTGTTTGAAGACCCATTTGTTGCCCACAATATTGTGTCCTGGTGGGGGATCTACCAAATCCCAGGTCTGGAGTCTATCAAGTGAGGAAAGCTCTTCGGTGCAGGCTGTGCGCCATGCATCAGAGTCTGGACTAGATAGTGCTTGTTTGAGGGATATAGGGTCATGTGACAGAGTGTGAGAGAGTATGGATGACACAGAAGGTGTGCCACAAGGTGTCACAAAAATGTCGTCCTTGTCTGACTGCCCCCCCTCACCAATGATGTCCATGAACTCACGCAGGCCATACGCACTGTCACGGAAACGGTTGGGATGGCGGGTGACATGCTGTGAATGGTGGGGAACCGGGTAATCAGCGTCGACAAGATGGACTGGAGGCGCAGGACGGCTGGGCGATGCAGAGGATGCCCCATGCCAGGGCGGAGAGTCAGGGGGCCTGATGTCATGGGTGCAACACTCAGAGCACCGAGCACACACAC